>OMKZ01018237.1:47765-63559 GCA_900302535.1 Neoniphon sammara | reverse complement strand
TGGGGTATTTTTTTTTTTTTTTTTTTTTTTTTTTTTTTTGGTGGTGGACAATTAGGAGTTAATATCTCCTACATAGTAGATAAACTTTTGGTCAGCAATGTTTTGTTTTTTGTTTTTCTTTTTTTTACACGTCTGTCAGTGGTGCAGCACATTGACAACTTATGACTTATTTTGGAGCAGTATTTTAATGGGCTGAACTAAATTAATGAAAGGCATAGCTTTATTAGGCAAGGTCCATCCACTTGTATCAGAACATCCACAGTAAAGGTGTACATATGTGTGTTGGCTCTATTCTTCAGTGCTGTTTCTCATCCAGCCCACCACCTCTGTTTGATGTGCTTATAACTACTCAGTACTCACCTCAGAAACATCCATTTATCTAATATTGAATTGCTTTCCAGGCCTCTTCAAATGTGGTCACTACCTCAACACTTTGATTGATTGGGTGGTGTACTTGTTTTGTTTTATTATTACAACTGGCCTGCTTACTGTATAACCGAATGTTTTTATGAGACCACATTTACAATGCAAAGTCCTATAGAATTTTATTGTGCAGTGCTTTATAGTGCTTTAGTGATTTTTCTCCTGTACTGCAATTAATTCAATCATATGATGAGAAATTTGAACTTGAAGTAGAAGAAGTTTTAATGGCTGGACAAGAAGCTGACACATTAATCAGTGTGAGACCATTAAAAACGTTCAAACTCAAAAGACTCAAAAGTGTCTTCTAAGAACTTTCAAAACACTTTCAAAGAAATGAAAAGACTCTCCTCACAATAAAGGAAAAAGCAATAAGAAACAAGTACGGAGTAGCACTTAAGAATTAAATGGCAGAAATTTATCTGAATTGTAGAATATGTTTGATTTTTTTTTTCTGTATCAGAGCTTAGCTATTCATGAGACAAAAGCGGCCAAGTGGTATAACTTGAAAAAATGATAGCAGTTACTTTCATCTAGGTAATTTTATGTGTGCATGCATGTGTGTGTGGTTTTGTATGTGTGTGTGTGTGTGTGCATTGGCATGTGCAAATGTGTGTGTCTGTGTGCGTGAACCTCTCACATTCTGTTTGGTAAAACACATTGTAATGGTACGACCAGAGCAGTCTTGTCCTGGGAGAACAAATGGGGGACCAGTAAAGCCAATCTAACTACAGGTTTTGGTGTCATGAGACCAATCAGCCTGTTCCAGCCAGCTCTCAGTCTCTGGAAGTCAGAAATTACAGCCGCCCACTTCTTAACATCTGGGAATTGTTACCCAGTTGCGGCTGCTTGCTGTGTCCTTGCGATTTATATCCCTGTCACAATGCTATGGCCATTGTGAATGAATGGAAACCCATGAAATGAGACTTTAATACCTGGAGGTATATTATTCTTGCCAAATTCCACAAGAACACCAACTCTTCCTTTGGTGGCTCGGTGGTAGAGCGCGGTATAGTTCTGCTGCCCAGACAGGAAACAGTTACTGCCCGAGTAGGAAGCAAATGGCCTCAACAGGGACCAAACCCAATGACTGCTGGGTTCACAACCCACGACTAAAATCAATAGGAATAAAGTTCAGAAATAATGGGTGCTCAGTGGGCCTCGAATAACAGTGACATTATGGATTGATTTGCCACCAGAGGCAAAACCAGAGCAGGCCAAGGCAAGACTGGTGTAGTCAACAGTGGGGATGTGTATGACTCTCAAATGCATAAACTCCCCTGTTTGATCAAGGGCGTGATACTGCTGATATTACCTCTGTAACCACAATTTACTTTCTTGTTGGTTAAATAAAGGCCATATCACAAATTAAAGAATGGGATGCCACAAGCTTGTGTACTACACCATAGTGTACTACACACAGAACATGTCAGCTAAACTAATGATTCATGAATATACCATACATGTACAAATGAAGTCAAAAAATATATATAAGGCAGAGAGGGCTTGATGGTGGACTAGATCCAAACTTAAACTATTGATTTAAGATGGTGTTTTAAGCAGACTGAGGTGTGATGGAGCATAATGCCACAATACCATGGATAATTTGGATGACTGGAAGAGTAGATGAGGAGTTTGTTTGTCACCAGTGACTTGTACCAGTTAGTTGTGGAGCTCTTGTTAAAGTTAACCCATCATTGGGTGTACTAGTAGTGATTGCCTGAAGGAGCATGATACTGCACTGGGAGCACAATAATATGATTTAAACTTTAAAGCATAAAACCTTTGTGATCCTTTGTCGATAGCTGAGTCAGAATTCACTTTTCACCAGCCAGATAGACTGTACAGTGAGTGAGATGTGAGGCGAAACTGGCAAAGGATGGACATCAAGCATGGTGTGGTACAAAACAAATCTGCCTAAACAAAATGCCACTTGTCAGAAGCCTTGCTAAAACTGGGAACACACAGTCCACCACCATCCTGATCTGGGCGATGAATAACTATGGCAGAAAAATTAATTTCTTTATCCTAACCTGACCTGTTTGTCTATGTATATAGAGATATTTGTAGATATAGATATAAAGATGAAAACATGCTCTGCCTATTTCTGAGTTTAAACAAGATAAACTTAGAAATTGGCACAATGTGGCACTTTTTTCCCCATTGTATCCAAAATAGTAAGCCATATGGTACATAGCCTTAAACTGATGCCCAAATCCATTTCATAAAGGGGAAAACCAGATTTGACCAAAATATACAGTAGCATAATCAAAAGGGTGGTCATTAAATTTGCAGTGGAAATCTAACTTATGAATGACATCTGAGTTCTGTTTATAAATGCAGATAACCTAAATTGAAAACTGAGGCACAGCATTGCAAACTGGCCTAACTGTATCCAAGCTGCAGGGAAATATCAAATACGCTCTGTGGGCTTGAATGCTAAAGCATCTAATCCACCCTGTCTGGACTTATTCACTCCTCAGTACTATAAAGAAAATACCCAGGGCATTAATTGAATGCTGCTTCAGACTTTGACAAGCTCATTGCCTCCACAGCCCAGCTGCCAGAGTCAGGCTGTGGTTGTGGTGGAGCTCTGCGTGGTGCAGGTATCCGGACTATTGTAACTGCATGGACTTTCATGACAGGGGATTTACCCTTGTGATCAAGACTACTGCATTCGCGTTGGAGTTTTAAGGAGTGAATGGGATTTTAATAAACAGAGTGGATATGTTTTTATTGAGCCTACTATTATTTGATGTCATTTTTTCCTCAAGTGTCCCCTGGTGTTCCTCAAGTGTCAATTTCTGCTCGGACTTCAGATTTCTTTCATAAGGGCGACCCCACACTCGGGCATTATTGGTGCCAATTTCAGTCTCTGTGATCAGGGTGTAAGCTGAGCCAAGCTGAGAATCTGCCCCAAGAACAGTGTAATGTGAAGTGATGACAGTGAATCTTGGTAAACCGAGACTAATAAGGAAATAATATATTAATGCAAAATTTTTGATTAGGGTTAAAGATTTTATGCTTTCTATTATCCTGTGATGATCTCCTATATACAGTGTTTTGTTTATTCAACTGTGCCTGCTCTTATTTAGGGGACATGTGGACACAATTAATGCCAGAGTATTTTCTTTGTCTTGAGGGATGAATTAGTCTAGAATGGGTGGATTTGATGGTTTTGTTTTTGAGTCAACATCATTCAATATATTCCTGCAGCTTGGATTTGGCTAAGCCATTTTCCACTGGTGTGAGACCCCATTTTCATTATAGGCTATTTGCATTTATAAGCTGGCCTCAGATATCCCTAATAAATTAGATTTGCATTATGTTAGAGTTGGTGTAATGAGGTAAACATAATGGATGCTTTTGATTATGCCAGTCGTAAATTCTGGTCATACCTTAAGTTTCTTTCATTATTAAACTGATTTGGGCTGTTTCATGCATCAGCAAGTTATGAATGACTTTCTGGTGGGAGCCTTGAATGTCAATGTCAGAAAAAAAAATGTACTGCCAATTCCTGCGTTTATCTCTTCCAAATGTTTTAGTAAGCTGTTCAAATGGCTTAGTAGCTTGTCCACATGGGTTAGATCTAGAAATTGGCTATGATTTTTTAATTTAATTTTTTTTTTCAGCTTGTCTTTTTTGGGGCTTCTGTAAATTATAATATTAACAAAGGAGGGACTGTTTTTTGGATAGAAAGTTTACCATTATCATCAAATAAACTGTGGCTCTGTAATGTATTCCTCTGCTTGTATTATGGCACGCTGTTTTGTACCCTGTCAGTGCTGGCTTTCCATCATTGGCTGGCATTTTTTTAAATGCAGAGTTAACTCTTCACACACTCTAAAAGCACCCATGATTAAAAAGTGAGGCCCTTGTGCTTTGAAAATAGCAATGCATTTAGATTAAGAGTGCTCTTAGACACTAATTATTGATGATGTTCATCATGCACAAAAGCTTTTAAGCCCATTAATGGCCACACATGATGGACTGACAGTCAACCTGCAAATTGTCCTTTGACCCTGTTTTAATCAGAAGGTGGCCATGCACCCGCAGCACACCCACAGAGTGTTAACCATTAAATTTGTTCATTTTAACCACGGGGACATGTAATGGGGATGCCTCTGTTGATGTTCTCTATGAGGCTACCAAGGGAGCTATGGGGTTAATGAAGAGGATCAGAGAAAGAACTCACACGCTATGAAGGAAAACATTTTTTTTCTTCATAGTGTCCAAGGCCTTTCTGATCCACTTCATTTTAGTTTTTTGAACCTAAGCACTTTTTTTAAGCAACTTATTTTTTTAATTATTATTATTTATTATTTTTTGCTTTACAAACACTTCAGCAGTAATTAAATATTACAGGCTAAATACTGATTATACTTTTTTTATTAATATCGACATGGTCTATGAGAAGATTGAAACTCAAAAATTATATTCTCCTTCATATTATTATTATTATCATATTATATCGTCCTCCCAACTTCAGAAACAATGACATTACAAGAGACTGCGCCTGCTCAGGAGCTTGGTGCAACACAGGCACCAGGCAGACAAGTTCCTGAAAATGCAGTGTCTTGTTGCTGTGGACATTTGTGAACACAATCAGAGAACAAAAATGCATCATTTGTAATGAGGAGTTGTGTTAGCCAGAACAAGGATACAGCTCTATTATCTGATTTTTGGAATACAGTTCAGGGGCTTGTGTAGTGTCTGTTTCTTACCTAGACTCAGACTTAGACTTAGAAAACTTTGACACCCCATTTTTCACACCATTTGCACAAGAATGGAACTGCACAGTGCAAGATAACTGTTTTCAGTGGAGGTTGCAGCTACACCTTCCAAAACAGCTGAACGACCAAACATGGTGCACACAGCCTTGAATTTTTCGAAGTAATGCATCAAAAGTTAAAACAATTTTAGACGTAACCCTTAAAGCTGCTGACCTCTAGAAGTGTGACTAATAGCATTGCTTTGATTGGATGGTGAAAGGCAGAAGCCCTTTGACGGTGGCTTCTTGGCATTGGCAAAGGTTTTCTTCTGCTTTATCAGTCACCCAGAGCACATATGACTGTTTTTTTTTTGTTTTTTTTTTGTTCACTCATGACATAAGGCATCCTAGGAAGCGCCCGACCTTATGCTCATGTGAATAGGATGTTGAGGAGGCACAAGTGCATTTTGGACACCAAAATTGCACTGTGTCACTTATTTTGTAAAGGCACTCTCCACTAATGCACTTCCACCCCATTTTTGCACAAGCACTGTCAAGGCCAGCCAGGAAATTACCAAGGGGGCACAGACAGGGAAAATCTGTTTCTCCCAATTATCACTTCGCTGGTGCTATGTCACTACACACGCACATAAATAGGTCCCCTACTCTTAGAGACGAATAATGGAGTTTTCAGAAACTAATAGAGCTAGTGGGCAAAATGGATCCCTGTACAGCAACAGAAACACGTATCACATGGTTTTCAAAGATGCACACAAGGATGTACGAGCATGCTACAAAATCTTGATCATAATGTTGTGTGGAGAAAACTACACTAGCAAAGTACATCTGTCTGACTCAAATTCCTACTCAAAGGGGGGGACAGACACAGTTTGATAATGTTCTTCAGCAGGAAATAGTTCCCAATGGAACTCTTTGCCCCCTGAGGGCTGTGCATTGTGCATCTCCACAAACAAATATCCATCCAGCCTCACTGTATTAGTGTTAAGAGAGACAGGTAAGATTGCAGCAAGGTGGAAACCTCGCCAAATCACCCAGAAGCTATCCGGATGGATAGATTGCATTAGTGATAGGTTGGAAAATATCCTATTTATGTACTATGGGTGAACTCTTCCTTTAACTGTTGCATTATCTGTGAACACACTGTAAATGACTAAATGATTGCATGCTCTTCATTCCTCAAAAGTTCTTCTAAAAGAGCTTGAGCAGTTCTAAAACAGACTACTGAAGAATTACCAGTAATTAGACTCACTGAAACAGTGCTTGACATGCAGCCAGATTCGACAAATGATTCAGAAGAGAAAGTTGAGATAACAGGGATACAGTCTGTCCTGTGTTAAGGTCACGTTGTAAATCAACCTGCTCTGTTTGCATTAGCTTTCTGCAGCCTCCCATCCAAAGACGGCCAGTTGCCATGGAGAAGACAGCATGTGGTGCCATGGGACCCCGTGATGGAGGTGTTACTGTATCAGGTAAGTTTCTTTTCTTATTGCATGATGGTAATTTCCAGGTTGGCCAGAAGTACATTAATTCATGTTGAAAAGCACATACTTGGCCAGGCTTCACCTTTCCTGCTTAGAACGTTGTGTACTGTGCACACTGTTTCTAATAAAATGAGCACTTGGATAAATAAATCACTGGTGTACCAACTGCTTATATTTGTTTTCAAAATAATATAATTTTTATGAACTATATTTGTATAAACTATCATCACAACAGAAGTAATGTTTTCCGTTGTCTCTCTTCATTTTGTAGGAGATTTTCACAGCTAGTATTGTTCGTATATTATAATGGAAAATGAGAGCAGGTCAATTATTGAATTTGTTACCACAGACAAACAAGAAACACAGAGGGTCTCTGTAATCACAGAGAAGACAGTCTTCATTAGGACCATGGCAAAACTAATCAGAGAAACAGCCCTGTGTGAGTTTGTCACAGGCATTTACAGATTGCAGCACTTATGAGTGTGTTTGATTTTGTTAGGACTTATACATATTGCACAAATCCTCAAAGATGGTGTTCTTTTATTTATTTATTTTTATTTTGTTTATTTGTCAAGCACAGTGCACATCAATAAAGCCAAAGGCTAGTTTAGCCAGAGGCTAGTTTTTATCTGTATGCAGGCTCTGTCCACAAAATTTTACTCTTACCTTCTGTTTATCAGTCTGTAATAAGTGTGTTTTTCATTTGTGACACCGAATCCAGTAAAAGGGAGAACAAAAGCCGTGTGTGTCAGTCTCTGGGCATCTGGCATTGTGCCAAGAATTTAGCAAAGCAGCTACATATGATATATATTACCTTAATATTGCTAAGTACTGCAAAGGTTTTTGCCCACATTACACAAACATGACATTGTGGTTGCCTTTGTCTGGATTTGAGTGAGTTTGTTGTTATCTACTCAGGATGCTAAGACCTCAAACAGAACTGAAGCTATTCTTTTCCCTGGCATGAAGACTCAGCGGCTGGCTTCTTTTCACTCAATGTACAAAAGAACTTAATGGTCCGCACTCAAAAAATCTCTTTGTATGCTTTAATAAAACATCCAGGGGAAGAAGAAGAGACAAACTTTTTGGCTGTCGGTCTTGGTGTCTTGGTGTACATCTTCAAGGCCATTTTCAAGCCATTGTAGGCCATCTTTGCACCCTTGAAAAGCTAAAAGCATACTATTTGTCACCCCTCAGTCCTTTTAGACTTGCCTTATCAATTTATCTGTTCAGTGTATTAATTTTTGGCTGAATAATCACACTTGACTTTGTCTTAAAGGTTGAAGGGAAAGAATAATTTACTAATTTATCTTCCTCACACTGAATGGACAGCAGTGAGGAATGGCAGGTCTCCTGTACTGGCAAAGGGACATTGTCAGCCACTATAGCTACTGCTGTAGATAGGCAAGCACAGATGAGGTATTCTATGTAAAGGCAAAGGCAAATCTATTTGTATAGCACACTTCATACACACAACAGCAACTCAGAGTACTTTACATAGACACAAAAGAACATTAGAAGACATAAAAAAATGTATGTAGACTCTTCTTCATAACACAAACACACATGTTTGAAAGGGAGTAAACAGTGATGCTGCTGTCTCTGTAATAATGTGGATTTTGCTTTGGTCCAGTCATCTCCTAGGGGGAATATTCAGTACCCATTACCTCTAATATGTTACATCTGTTACCATACAGGCCCTCCATCTTCATGATGGCTTACCAATGATGTGTAAGACAGCGTTCCACAACTAATTCTCAGTGTTAAATACACATTTTAGCTAGAATACAGTAAACATCTTTAGCTAAGAGGATTCATACAGTTACACACAATGACACCTGGGTGCTGACCATCAGTTTCTGTACTGATCTGAACTGAGTTACTGTTGGCTATTGAACAGTTACACTGCAACTGAGTATTAACTCCAATGTTCACGGGCAGAGAACCAAAAAATAACTGCATGATCAACAAACGTTCCCTGAACAAAGGATAAAAAATTACATACACATGCACACAAATATGAACAATGGGGATGTGACATGGCTTGCAATGTGCGCCTTCTTCTGCCCTTCTGCTGGCTTTTAGCTGATTGATCAGAACCACAGAAAGCAAGCCTTCTCTAAATCACCTTTTCTGCACAGCTGTGGCTCAGTAGAGGCTCTTAAAATACAACAGACACCCCATCTCTCCTCCTCCTCCCCTCGCTTGCTGAGAATCATTTCTGTAATTGCTATCGCCTATATTCCTGTTTTTAATTTCTCAAGTGCATCCAGTACGCCCCCACTTGCTCGTGGCAAGTCTTCGACATATCATTCCGCCTAGCCGTGAGCTTACAAACCATCTTAATCAAGTGTCCCATATCAATATGGTTGTGTAAATCAGACCAAGCCAGCACTCTCATCAGTCATAGTGGGCTGCAGTAGCCTCACAGGGCTACTGCAGCCCACAAGATTAGAAAGCCAATATCTTAACCAAGGTCTTTTATTGGCCTTAAATGATATTTGGTAGTTACATTACTGAGCGGATGTTTTCATCTAGGATTTTGTCCTTCAAGGAAATTTAATGGATTTTCTTGTTAAGTGCAAAAGATTTTTGTTGTGATTACGTGAGCCACAATTGATGGCTTGGGCAAGAAGTTGCAAAAGGGCAATGTCGATAACAAAACTCGCTATTTAATTTACTTTTATTATTCTTCCACTGAAAGATACCATTGCAGAATGCCAAAGAAAACTTGTACTCAACAAAGGTTGTGAAGTAAGCAGTGCCAACTGTAACACATTGGATATAGTGGGGTAAAGTTAAGTGTTAGATCCCCTCCAGTTACATGAATAGATTTAGTCAAACACTGCATACAGTGATACAAAGTAAGCAGGTATGAGTATTTCAGTTGCTATTACTGGTTATATTTATTGAGTAATGCTACTTACTGTTTTAAAAGTGTTCACTTTTACCACTGTACTTTTTACACACAAGATGCAGAATCACTTTTATTTGCCAAGTACTAAGTAAGTAGTAAGTAGTGCTATGTCACATTAAAGACAGTAACCAACTGCAGGATCAACACACAGGGCGAAATGTAACAGGAACTAAGGCTATGTCATATGGCGAAAATGTTATGGCAATACAATTTTTTTTTTACTGTGTAAAACATTTGCTCAACTTGCCCACAGGGAGCATGCAATATTTCATGGCTTTTTTCTATTGCTTTTGTTTTGTCTTATTACAAGCTGATACTATGCTGCTGAGAAACATGTTACTTTGCACATAGTTCACTTGTTGCACTGATGCATGAGAACCATCTATCAGTACCTGACATAATACTGCAATTAAATCAATCAATAAAATAAAATAAAATAAATAATAATTCTTGACTCAGTATCTCCAAATATAGACGATCCTTAATCTCAATTGCTAAAACAAAACAAAATCATTCTCTTTATTAATGACATCCTTGCAGAGCTGTAAATTTTATGTTTATGTTTTATGTCTTCCTTGTTGCTGTTACTCAGGCTCAGAGTCCAATGCCACCTTTACCTGGATTTTCTGAAATCACTTTGTCCATGCTTGATATGGAGATAGAGGTCTTCACAGATAAATCCAGACCCGAGAAGTGCAGTCCAGCCCGAGACCTGAGCGGATTTGGGTCCAAAAGCTCTACTTGTGTCACAGGCATGGGGCGGGTCTATTATAATTGCTGCAGGTATCAGATAAGCGAATCTGAAATTGATTTACCCGCATGGACCCGCGAGGACCCGATCAGCTTTTTTTCTTCCCATATTAAATTCTTTGATGTTTAAACTAGATTTGTGTTGGAAATGGAATTACGTTCTAAAAACCATATTGTCTGTCAATCTCACAATAGGTGTGCATTCACTGTGAGCACAGTGCACGCGCTGCCTGTGTGCTTCCCGACTCACAGCGCTCACTCACATCAGCAGCCATGGAGCACGCAGGCACTGTGCATCCGATTCCTCCGTTTTGGACGGGGTCTGATTATCCTTAGGTCTGCTACAGACCAGGTCTAACTATCCTCAGTTTCGTTTTGGATAGGGTCTCTGTTTAAGAAAAAAATATTTATTCATATCAGGTTTGGGTAACAATGCCATGGGTCCGTTTCAGAACTTTTGGGCCTCGTGAAGACCTCTATGTGGAGACACAACAATAAGACAGCAATAGCATTTTCAGATTGGCTGCATTCTAAATGAAATGAATGAAGTCATGAAACCGATAGTGATCAAGTGATTGTTTCTTATGTTATCAATGTCAATACTTTCTTATTTGTTTACTTTTCATTTACTTTTCATTAAGGAGGCATTAGGCCTTTGATTGGGGCTCCATTTAGCAAAACAAAACTCCTCTCAGGGGGAAGGGAATGACATTAAGGAGGAAGAGTGCAAACTGCCTTTTAATGGTTTGTAATAAGTCTGGGAAGCCAGAAGCAATGCAATATCTATTTCTGCCCAAACCCGTCTGTGCCCTGATCCATGACCAATCTGATCAGAGCAGCTTGCAGGGGGAAATAATATGCAAAATGTAATAATCTGTTTAAGCAGCTCTTTAGTTCTCACACTGAAAACAGAGCAGTGCCTCCGAAAATGGAGGGGAAATATCAGATAGAGCTTTACATCTGTTCTGCTAACCCAGAGCCTGCCAACCTAGAGGGGGTTTTATCTTACAGTACAAGTCATTTAAAGATGTTTGAAAGGTTACTAGCCCTCTTGGCTTTTTAACTTTTCAATCCTTGCCAAGCCCTTTGTGCTCTGTCAAACTCATTCTGTTGTGTCGAACATCAATGAATGCTCAGTGGTTGTTCCCCTCTGTTTGTGACCCACTTTCATCTTTTGTCACTCTTTTTCTCATAGCGTGATTGTTTTCATGTGAATTAGTGAAGGAGGGAGAGAGAGTATTAGAGGGAAAAAAAAGCTAGTAATAGAGGCGAAATTTGAGTATGTGCGTTTTTTCAAGTCGAAACAGCTGGATAAATGAGATGAGAGTGAAGTCAAAGAAAAGTACATTTGACAGATTTAGGTCCACTCAAGGCATTTCTGCGTTATTGGATATGTATAGTGGGGAGAGACAGGAAATAAAGGATAAAGAAAGGCATATCATGCAGAAAAGGACATGGGTCAGTATCGAATCCACACCGCTGTGCTCATAAGTATGTGGCGCGCGCTCTATACGGTCAAACACCAGGGCACCCATGTAGAAGGTTTTCTGCTGTGAATTATGTTTTCAATTTCAACCAAAAGGTGCAGTTACCTAGGCCTAGCCCCAACCTTGTGGTTACATCACTCCTTCTTTTCTTTTTCTTAATTTAGACCGTATCGGAAATGTTTTCACACAAGAAACAGTGCCCCCCCACCACCACCACCACCGCATCCCCCACCCCTGCCATGTCATAGCATGCTGCACTAAGCACAACTTGTATCTAATAAAACACTCAGATCAAACATAGCATACCTTTATATTTAGCACACTTCTTCTCTACTTCTCTACTTCTCTTCTCTACTTGATGGCTTTGTCCTTTCCATGACGAATTAGTGAACATCACTTCATCAACAGCTCAGCAAGCGTGACCAAGTGATTGCCCACACCCCAGACCATCCCACTCCCTACCCCCTCACCAATCAAGCATCACGTCCCACTCATTTTTTTTTTTGTTTGTTTTTTTCCCCTATTAGTCATTTATTTATTTATTTATTATAAATCAGACAAAACTGCAGGCTTTTCAGCTGTGGATATTATTCCATATGCTTGTGTTTAAGGAGCACGAGGGTGATATGCACACTAGATCTTTGAGGTGATTTTCACCTGAACAGTGAGAGAGAGAGAGAGACTCTTTCCACCTTCTCCCCCTCTCAGGCTCCTCGCTGATGGCAGCTGAAGTGGGAGAAAGGTGTAGAGTTACATCTAAGCTGTTTTAAGGCATGAAGGAATGTTTTATCATAGAAAAAAAAAACTTCTTAATATGTAATTTTGGTGAACAGAGATCAGTTTTTAAGGGTTTAGTCAATGCCCGGAATGGGACTATAAGGAACTGCGCTTTCTAGTTATGATTATTACTATTATTAGTAGTAGTAGTTGTAGTAGTAGTAGCAGTAGTAGTAGTAGCATTATTTTTAACATTATTATTATTACCAGCAGTTGAGGTTGATTAGCGTAATTTGATGCCCTTGCAACTTCATAAGTGGCGTGGTGACTTGGGAGATGTGAAAATACAGAGAAGATGGCAAAACAAATGAGATACACCACCGTCCAATAAATGTATATTTATATTTATTGGATTTATAATAATATTTATATCTAATATACAGTATATATTTATATTTGTACAGAGCGAGTGTCCTGCCTTACACTCTTCTCCAATATGTCTGTAAGGCAGCACCTTGACTCCAGCTGTTTGAGCACAACTTAGTATCTTTAAAAACAAACAACAACAAAAAAGTTTTCAAACTCAAGATTGAAGTTTTATTGTCGGGAGTGACTGAGCATAAGAAGCAGTAATATTCAGAAGTCTGAGAACACAGTGACAGCAACAGAGAAAAATAAAACATGGCAAGAAATCATAGATGCTGTCAATTCTGTGACATTAGGGAATACACTTAGAAGTCAGAAAGAAAGGGTTTGACATAAAATGGTTTGACATAAAATTAGTAGAAGAATGCAAATAACCCCCACTACGTGCAATTTATTGGTGTCAGATGCAGGCCAGGACTCTGTGGAGCTGTTAGATTTGGGCAGAGGATTTATTAATTGTCTATGGGAATTATTAAGTAATTAGTAATTAATGATTTATTTTGCCCATGCTCTTGTGTGTTTGTATGAAGTATATGTTGATGTGCCTGCTTGTACATATGTATATGTAAATATGAGTTAATGTGTATATGTGTATGCTGGATGATGGCCAAACCTAAATGTGGCATGACACAATGAGATGAGATGGAGCCACTGCTCCCCTCCCCCTTTCCACCCAGGTGTTGTGTTCATTGTGTTTTTTGTTTTGTTTTTTTTTCCTTTTTATTATGTTAATGTGTTTATTTGCTTAGTATATGTGGTGTAATATGAATGATTTTTGTTTATATTTCTGTCGTTTAAACAAAAAACAACAAAATGTGAGACATTTCTGAGTACACTTAAATATCAAATTTGATTGTACACACATTTTGAGAATGAGGAGGCCGTTTCATAATGACAGAGAGGAAGAGACAAAATGTAGATGATTACCATTCATCACTGTAGGGACTCCAATTACGGCGTGGGGTGAAGTGAGTGATTACTCATGTTGGCCGAAGGCTGTATACTGGACCCTGGTATCCCCTCTGACTGCTACGCTGCTGAGTGATGGTTGTTGCCTGTCTGCTCTGGGCTGCACAGGCTTCAGAGCTGGAGATGGATAGCTCTGACCTGACACCAGGTCTTTGGCTCTACATCACTGAACTGTCAGCTACTGTAGATTGAGATGAGCCACGTAGATAAATTCTCAGAGAGGAGGAGACATGTTACTCATCGAGAACACGAATTATTGATCTAACTATAAATCCTCTAATCCAACTATAAATGGAGGAATCTCTGTCTAATGATAAATGGAGGAATCTGTCTGTCTGTCTGTATGCATGTCTGTCCTTCGATTTTCTTGACAACTGTTCACCCGATCGACTTCATACTTGGCGGTTGTATTGCTGAGGCCCCAGGGAAGTGCAGTGTCGAGTGTGAAGTTTTTGGATGAGCCATTCTGGAGAAAGTGGCAAGAATCGATTTTCTAATTGTTACTTATCGTTGTGATTGATGATAAGTGAAGGTGGAACTCAAGTGCGAAGGCAGTGCAACACCCGGACAGTCGTCACCGCGCACACACAAGAGTTTTGTAGTTCTTCAAAAAAGGTTTTGTGATTTATCTTTGTGAGAACTTCAGTAGTAACAAACGACACCGGCCAACACGCACTGCAGCCTCCAGAAAGCTGCAAGCAGCAACACTGCAGGCCAAGCAATCAACCCCCTCTGACAGGCACATTTTAAATAGGCAGTCTAGTTCATAAACTGTTAATGGATATTGTGACCAATACCCACACAGAGGTTAATTATGTTCGCTGTATGAGGTTGGTGCAGGGGAAGTGGAAGGGGTGGGAAGAACATGGCATCCAGCCAGGAGTTAAATATGTCAAAGCTGCTTTCTTAAAAATAATAGAGTCAAAATAATAATGTAGCAGGGTATAGTCCCCAGGAAGCAGAATGCTTTTCAGACGAAAAGAACAAACCACTCTAGCGAAAATTGGTAGCGAATTCACTACCAATCAGCGCAGTCGCACCAATCACTTCTGACAGACTTATTGTAACTTTATGAAAACACTGTGATTCTTAATTTGTTTTTTATACATTAATAAAAAGCATGTTTATGAATATTATGTCCCATTTCTGTCTTCAACTTAATTAAAATCCTATACACTGTACCTTTAATGCAATTATATAGCCTTGAGAACATCATATCCATTTATGGATTTTTCAGTTTAAATGTTTACAGTTTTTCATTGACCTATAGAAAATGGATGGCTCAGGAGTCAAAATTGATTTTATAAGTCTAATTATGCAAAACATTTATTTACAATTTTTGTTATTGAAACTGAGTGTATCAATATCAATGTATTTGGGCATTTTTTGTCAAATTATAGAAGCCATGAAATACCCTTACAATTGTTCTTCATAAGATAAAAAAACAAATAGTAGAAGAAGAGAGAAGAAGAAGTGTGGTGTCAGTAGAGACTGTTCTGCGGGTGACAATTCACTTTTCAATCCTGTAACAGCATTCCCTGCCAGTGTTCCTCAGCAAGGCACTGAACCCCTACATGTTCTACTGGGGCGCTGCTCTAGGCTGTTCCTGCAATCTGGCTCCTGTTCCCGGGCTGCTCTGTTGAAATGTGCACATGTACAGTATGTGTGTCTCAGAGGGATACCGAAAGAAAGAAATTTCTTATTACACTGTGCAAAATATGGTGATGGAGTTCCCTAATTATGTTGTTGTTTTCGTACTGAGTTCACTGACTAATTCATAATGTGGCCTGTGGAACTGCCATGGATAAATGCTAAAGTCTTCACAGCAAGCAGGGCCACTTAGCACCCATTTACTGAAAAAGTGCAGAAGAAGTGTGGTGAGATGCATCAGCCTA
>OMKZ01018237.1:3363-20718 GCA_900302535.1 Neoniphon sammara | reverse complement strand
GTACTCAAATACAAATCTTCAAGGGCCACAAATAATTTTTTTTCAATAAGCCAAAGGTCCATTTATTGAGGTCGATCAGGACACACGTGATGCTGTGATACAGCTGGCAAAGTAACAATATGCGAACCGCTCCAAAAACGAAAATGAAACTTAAAATCGCGCTCGCAACGCGACCAAGTAACAGGCGGTCTGTGTATCGTTGTCATGGAGACAAGCCCCGCTATACGGTGTTGACCCGCACGTACTTAAAGAATTACAAATAGGAGGTCGGCGGGCCGGATGCGGCCCGCGGGCCGCCTATTGAGTACCGCTGCTTTATACAGTGTTGCCACGGTCATGGAAAACCTGGAAAAGTCATGGAATTTCAAAATCTAATTTCCCAGGCCTGGAAAAGCTGTGAAATTAAGACAAATGAGAAAGTTTTGGAAAAGTCATAGATTTAATTTTGTTGTCTGTAGTGAAATTAATTACAGCAATCTTCCTTGGATAGTCTTCCACGTAATGTTTTGACGTCAAGGTCTGACTTTCAGTAACTGTTGGCATGCATCGATGCATGACTTTGTTATGCTCCTTCAATTTTACTTCTGTTCATGTACTTATAGGTAGTGAATGGTCATGGACGTTTTATTGCGGGGCCTTGAAAAGTCATGGAAAAGTTCTGAAAATTTCTCTGTGAAAATGCGTGGGAACCTTGTTTACAGCGCATAAGGATTGACTCACATGTAGTATCTTTTGTGCATGTAAATCCAGTATTTGTATTGGAGGTGCACATCCATGGTGCACTGACATGAAAATATCTCAACACTGGAAATGGACGTACCAACAACACCTCAGCCCACCTACCCAGCAATATGGATGAGCTCTCCCTTGCACACTGCACAGCAAGCTCAAGATATGATCACAAGATTACACTGAAATGGCTCCACATGACAACCCCCAATGTACAGTGAGATGTGACTTCCATGCAAAGTAGGTCACAACCGGCGGGTAGAAGAGCCAATGGCAGGAAAGTGCAAACAGAGATGGATAGCCAACTGGCAACACACACACACACAGCAAACATTTCCAACTTCCTCAGATCAGCATCACAGTATAACTAGTGATCGGCATATTGCTAACATAAGGTGTGTGGAGTTGGAATTGAGGCTGGATGACGGATTTGAACTTTTACTTTGGGATGATTCATCCTGTGTGAAATTCCATGATCCGTCTGTGAAATGTGATGCTCTCTTATGAAGCTTTTTTTTTATATTTATTTATTTATTTATTTATTTATTTGTTAATTTATTTTGGCAAGAGCACAGCGGTATAAATGGAATTACAAACACACCTAATTGCCTTGTCTGAGACACATGATTTTGTTTCTGGCAGTGGACGTGAGATATTACATTTGAGCTTGCACACCCAGGACAGATTACAGATGGACAGAAATGCATGCATGCCCGTACACGTGGACACACACACACACACACACACACACACACATACACAGTCCACTCTTCATTTTCACCCCTTTATCATCCCGTTTAACAACAAAGGAATTAACCCCTAAAAAAAATAAATAAATAAAAAGAGGGCACTATCTGTCCCAACACCTGGCAAAGCAGGCATGCACATCACTACTGGGCACAAATTCTTCTCTTTCTTGGGTAGGAAAGGACAAAATGAGATCTAACTGACAGCCATGGGGGGATGCAGCCTTGTTAGAGCTCATTAACAGAGAGATCCTTCTCAACGACTGATCCGTTTACTGTTGTTGGCATCAACCATGGCACCAAAGGCAATAGCAAACACAAATAAATAAGTGGGCAGTTGGCAGTGTTGCAGTCTAATTTAAGAGAGAGCAGAAGATAGAGAAGCTTCAGCTGCTGGGGGGCAAAGCTCCTTTTAAACTTTTCCCAATATCACAAAGTCAGCTTTAATAAGTGTCCCTGAAACTTGAGCAAGGCTGTTAGTTATTTTAATTTGCAGATGGCTGTGTTTCTTTAATGACAGGCTCTGGGTAACACAGCGTTATTTAATTCAACTAGTGCAGTGAAAGCACAAGATTGTATGATGTAATAGTTACAGATACAGAACCGCAGAGGTACAATGCTAGCTCATTTTCCATTGTCTGTTTAATCAAAGAAAGAAGTTTTTGCTGTTTTCAGTCTTCAAAGCTTTTAAGCCGAAGGGATTTATGGCAGCGAGAGAGCATACAAAAAATTCACTGTTGTGGATCCATCCATTCATCCATCCATCCATTCATTTTCTTGCTGCTTATCCATGTCAGAATGACAGTGGCCACACAACAAGCAGAGCAGCACAATGTCCTTTCACCCAGCAGTTTCCACATTTCTTTACACCACACGGCTTATACCTAACCTAGATTGCTTGTAGTGATCTCAGTATTTTGGACACTTGCCAAAGCACATGACCATAGGTGAGAGATGGAACAAGGACTCAAAGGTAAATGAAGAGCTTTGTTTTGTGACTCAGCATTTGCTTAATTACTAGAGCCTCATATTGTCTAATTCTTGCATTACTGCAGCTGCTGCACCTAGCCAGTGGTCAGTCAGTGGTGACTTTAATCCTAAGGTACTTAAACTCCACTTGAAGCAGCTGTTTCAGTGGTACAAGGCATTTTACTTTGAGGAGAGACCCATGGTCTCAGACATAGAGGTGCTCACCCTCATCCCATCTGTATCACACTAAACAGCAATGTTACACTGCACATTAAAGATCACAGCCCAAGTGAGGCTGTATGACATTATCAGCAGGCAGCCAAAATGCCACTGTAATGTCACTGAAGCAGACTCTCTCCAGACCTTGGAGATCCTTTTCAAAGTCCAACACCCACCTTGAATGAGCATGACTTAATGCCAAGAATGCAAAAGCAGCTCTCACTCCCAGTGCATAGGGACCAAACGGCTCCCAGCAGCAGCCACAGCATCCCATACTCTCACAGCAGCTCTCACAGGATACCTCAGGCCTTTTCCAAATCCACAAAACTCATGTAGGGGGGATTAGCAAAGGGGTGGAAAGCTTGTCTACTGTTCCACACCCACAACAAAATCCGCATTGTTCCTCTTCAGTCAATCATTGGACAGACCACTGACCAGAGCGTCCTGTCTAACCCTGCGTCTAGACCACAAGCGTATCAGATGCAACTTGTACTCACCTGTCTCACGCAACAGATCTGCTTTCATTTTAATCTGTGTAGCTGTCTGCAGCCTCTCAGCTGCGTCTCACAGGCGTAGCCGTAACCTGAAGCATTTATTTACGCTTCGAGTCTGTTTTTTCAACAATACACGAGGTTGATGCCCAGTAAAAATGTATTGAATTAATTTATTTACATTTTGCAAACTAGGCTATTCATTATTTCAGACTTCATGAGTTTTCTGCAATTTCCTGTTTGCTGATAGCAGCTATTTGATGATCAGTTTCAGTTCGGTTCAGCCCAGGCGTAATTTCTGACTGATTGCTCTGTTCAGGTAGGGTTCGAGCTGCACATTGTACGCATTTACCTCTTTTTTAAATTTTATTTTATTAGCATTATTTATTTATTTATTTATTTAATTTTTTGGGCAGAGCCAGACAGCAGCACACTTTGCTCCAGTTTGTAATCCTACAGACTCTCAGCAGTTGGCCCATTTGATTATAGTCGATAAAAGACGTAATCTGCACTCATTATTTATTGATTATAGACAGGAGTCTGTTTGTTGGTTCTCTTGATTCCTCTTGTATTCTCTCCTCTCCTCTCTCAAACTTTATCAGAGCCCACAGGATTATGAGGGAGAAAACATTGTTTAGTGTGAGATCATCCAGTGGTCAAATTAATTAAAGCATATTTGCCTGGGCTCAGAGAAAGCTGCTCACATGCGTACGCACACACACACACACACACACACACACACACACACACACATACACACACACACACACACACACACACACACACACACACACATTTTTTTTTATAGCGTACGCACACACACACACACACACACACACACACATTTTTTTTATAGCTACGATGGACAAATTGTTTTTGTAAACAGTAGACTATAGCTATGTAATGTATGTAAAAATTTTAAAATACTTTGCCGTTGGGTTCAGCATAAATTCATGAATTAGAAGTGTCAATCATGTGCATCAATGTTAAAAAATAGATCAGGAATACTCACACATCTAAAAACAAAAACACAGAAAGATTGGCTGTTCTTTTGCTGCTGATGCTTGCAGTCTAGCCATGGGGTTAAATCTTGGCATAGGCTGTCATCTCAGTAAAAATAAGTAGATACATACAAATTTACCCTCACAGACAAGGTTGACAACACACACAAATTAGCTTACTTGTATGTAATACACAGGCACTCACACGCTTGCATATGTGCACAAGCATGCACCCAATTCATGAGGTTTGGAGATAAGATAACTGCTCGCATAGAAATTTTGAAGGTAACTTGCGTTTCTATATTGAAAAATATACATCTTTTCAGATTCAGCATTTTCCCACAGCTCCTGAACGGCTTTAATTAATCACCCCAGAGTAAGGTGAAAAAACTCACAACACCAATAATACATGTAATTTTGCCTGGAGCATAAGTAATTGATTTCTTGCAGAGTAGGCATAACTCTCTCTCTCTCCCTCTCTCTCTCTTATGGATGTTCTGGCTGAAACTTCACGAGGGGCTTTTTAACTATTACACACAGAGAAGCAAATCATCACAGGAGTACCTTTCAAATGACTAATCCTTCAGCACAGCAGTGACACAGCATGCAGGAAAAAAATGTGAATTTATCATGATGGTGTCTTCAGAGTGGAGGGCACAACAAAGAATGTGTACTTCAGAGGTTTAACAAAATGACAAATATCAGATTTGATAGAAAAAAAAGAAGCTTTTTCTTGATCATGCAGTACCAGTAAAATTTAGATGATCCAGTCTGTTACCAAGTCCTGTACTATAGAATGTGAAATCTGTTTTCAGTCATTTTGTAGAAGCAGGCATTACCGTGACACTGCACTTTCACATTGGTGTGAAAATGGGGGTAAAGACTGGATCACAATCAATAAGTATGCACACAAAGTCAATATAGCACACACATCAATGTTTGAATGTGCACCACATATAAACATGCACATATACATGTGTACAAACATACACATACACACATACACACATACGATCACATGTATACACACGTCAATGCGATATCTACAAGTCAAACCAATGAAACTATCAGCCATATCAGTAGAAGGACTAGAGGCTCAAACTCAAATTTTATCCCCATATTGACCCACTTTATATGCTTATGAAAGCAACTCCCACAGGGACTGTTAACTTGAGTTGAGGAGGAACTAGATTTTATATCCTGAAAACACAAAAGTGCCATCAGGAGGGAGGATGAGAGATCCCCTATAGCACCACATTTTATTGATGCCAGTCACCCTGTGTCTCGCCTTACATTTTGTGCTATTTTGCAAATACAAAAAGCCTGTCAGGAAGGTAAACATGGAGAGACGTCTCTTACAGTCTGAATGTAGATGGATTTATTATATGAAGACTTTCTTTTCATCAGGATTTAATAAAGAGATGCCACTTGATTTGTTTTTTGTAGATTGTCTTTGTAAACTTTTTGTTATGGAACCTGTTTGTAAACTCTGTGTGTGTTTGAAAAGATGCACATGTATCTTTTATCTTTTATCCTATTGGGACCAGATTTTGCTGCTGTTACAGGAATAATGAGTATTGATTGTTCTGTATATCAAAGGTATGTGTCTCCTTTCTAACAGATAGATGATGATGGTCTAGGATCGAAACCCTTGTTTGTGCACTATTCTTGTGCATTTTTATCGCCATTTTCTCACCTTTTTTTTTTTTTTATTAAATCTTTGTTCATCAGGAAGGCTTACTTGTGGACATTCTTTCCTTTATCAGTGTCCAAGTGTCTTTGTCTCACCTCAGTATTCTTTGAAATGACACCACTTTTCAGAGTAAAAGTCTGAACTTTTACTTCAGGCAACTTGTCAGCGGTATGGAAAAAGTGGAGAGCTGGTTTAACAGAGACATCCAAGCAAGTTATTCTCATGTTGGATGGGGAAGTGAATTGTTTCCCCCTCCCTTGTCTGCTGATTTCCATTAATCAGAGGCCTCATTAGCCATTGGTAGCAGCCAGCAAGAACAAATGGAACTACATGTGATAGGATATTGACTGTTTTTCTGATTTTATTTTTCAAATCTACTTTCTAAGTTCTTTTTTCAGAAAGTGACTTGATATAATGATAAATATGTAAATGCAGGATTCTCCTCTCAGTATAATTCTGTGAAACGCCCCAGAAACTCTCAAACTTGTTCAACACCATTGCAACATCAGAAGCCTGGCCTACCCGCGACCCTCTTTTAATTATCTCATCTGTTAGCGTCTGGCACAATCAACACAAAAGTGCTCACCAACATCAAAGGCACCTATCAAAGCTGAGGTCAGGGCAACAGCAGGTTAATGGTCTTTGATAAAGCTATAGAAGGAGAATCAAAAGGCATTGTTGTAATCCATGCATGGGAACAGAAGACATGATGTTTGGATGAAACTTGGGAACATGACGGATGAAGGAGGTGGCTAACAACATATGCATTAATTGGCCAAATATTACATCATATTACTTTTGAAATAATACATCACATGGCTGGATAATTGCTTTGCAAATAAAACATTTGTACCTTTAATTTGCACATTACTTGGTACACATTTGCAGACCTATGTAAGCTGTCCCATCACTGGATTTTCTATCATTTTGACTTTTTGCTCATGTTACCAGCCATTTTTATCATAGAAATTTGGAGTATTTGAAAGAAATGTCCTCTTGTAAACAATTATTGAATCCATTTTAAAATGAATAAAATCAAGTTTGGTTATTACTGTTCAGTGACAGCATGCCTTATTACTTATGACTCCACATGTGTTCAAACAATCATTTTGAAACTGTGCATTTGTACTTGTTTTGAGAATAACATGCCTCTGCTGCTATACTGTATATTAACTACAGTGGCATCACCATAAAATTGGTGAGCAAACAAGACAAGGAAGAATAAAAATGCTTCTCACTTTATTTTTTACTTTTTTGTGCTGCTGTTACACCTCCGAGGGGCCCACGTGAGTAAATCAAAAGTCTACCAGGGACTTGAGGGGTTGGTGAATATCCTGAGAAGAGAAAAGGCAATTTCACAATCCTGCCACAAACAGTGTCCTAATGCATGGCAGCAATAGAAGTAAACGGTAGCAATCGAGGTTGAAATAACCAGGCACAACACGAAAGGATAAAGAAAATGGGAAGGGGCCGGTACGGCAGCATGGAATGCTTTTAAGTAATGGGTTTCATTACTCACACTGCATTGGGGGACATGTTATTGTTTAGAGTGTTGAGTAATTGAGAGCTCTGTGTGTTCTGGGGAGTTGTCTGATGAGGTGGGAAGGATGTGTAGCGGCACTCGTGGGCTGGTGAGGCTGATTTGGATCTCCAGAGCCGAGCAGACCTGTCATTCTTTGACAGTGATGAAGTGGTTCTTCAAAACAGCATATGGAAGCAGATTCAAATTTATTAGCATCTAAGAGGATTGCGTGTAAGGTTATTTCTAGAGGCTGATTAGTGGCCATCATTACCGCCAATACATCTTCTGCCCTCACATCTCCTTAGCCCAGAATGCAGGTTTACCCCAGGATCATTCGTTATTGCTGTGGACCTGGGTATAGCAGGATGTCAACGCACACTAATAACCCAAGGGTTCAGGATTTGAGCCTTGGAGAATGTACTGTTTGCGGGTAGATTTTAAGATTATATGAGTAAAGAGCGATGCAGAAGCAGCAGCAGTTAATGTGGGCCATGTATTTCATAATTTAATATCTAGCTTCCTTGCTCACACACCATATCTTTTTATTAGTATGAATATGCCAATAATATGAAGTTATAGACTTGTAGACGGGACCTCATACACCTCAGATACTTTCGATCCTCACCACTCCGGGATCAGAACTTCTCAATCCTTTTTAGCATACAAATACCCTATGGGGAGTTGGTAATTAAAACTTTCATTAATTCAATATGATTGTAAGGGTCTGGGGGTAGAAGGCATTGGGCTCATTATGCAGTAATTATGTGCAATTTGAAGTCTATTTCACAGTTGAGCAGGCCACTGAACTTTGTGTCACTATTTGCAGTTAGCTGTTTACCAGCAGGGTGCACAGCAATGGATTCTGGGTAGATTCTGAGGGGGGTTGGGGTGAATGTTTATTACCGGGTCCATTTCTGTTCGGCTTAGAGGAGAGATTAAAAATGGCTTAAGGTATAAATTTACAATGCTTTGTTTTAATAGCCTAAATATTAGCTGCCTGTGACAATAATTAAGTAAGTAGGAGTGCAGGTTAATTATGCTTTATATCTGATTGTGTATTCTACACCCAGTAAAATATTAAAGACAACAGAAAATGGAAAAAAGTGGTATTTTTCAGGTGAAGGTGACAGATAAAGGTTTACTAATTAAACATAAATTGATACAACATCTGCAGTAATCTCCCAGAGGAGGGTGAGTAAGGTTTTGTGTGTGTGTGCGTGTAGGTGCGCGTGCATATGTGATGAATTGATGAAAGATGGTGCTGTCACTTTAGATTAAGTGGAGTGGCAAGCTTCACTGCCTCATCTTATAGGAGATCGTATTTGATCAAAACTCCCACATACCTTCCAATTTTATGCCTCAGTGGCTCTGCCTTTCAAACCTGCAGAGATATGTAATTTTTTGTGTGTGTATACAAAGTGTTTTCAGAAACTATTCGGCCCTCTTGACCTTTTCTGCATTTTGTAGGGTTGCTGCCCAAATTGGATTAACTTTAAATATGTTGTCACGCGTCTACACAAAATACCTTTCTATGAGAAAGTGGTTTTATAAATATTTGAAAATGTATTAAAATGAAATACAAAAATGCAAACAGTGCAAAATATTTAACCCCGCAAGTCAATACACTGTAGAAGCCCCTTTGACAATGTTTACATTCTCCAATTCTTCCTTGTAGATTTGCAGGCAAGTTGGATGGGGAGTGTCTGCAAACAGTCATCTGCATTTCATCCTTTGCAATTGGAAAGAATGAATTTAGTTTTCAATTGGATTCTAGTCGGGGCTGCAGCTCATCCACTCCAAGGCTTTAATATTATTGCTCTGAGAACATTCCAGTATAGTTTTACCTGTTGTCTTGGCTCATTGTCCTGTTGGAACATAATTAATTGCTCCAATCTTAAGTCTATGCCACTCTGAATCAGGCTCTCCTCATGAATTTCCCTGTGTTCGGCTCCATTCATTGTTCCCTCTGACGCCACCGTCTCTTATTCTGTGCCAAACAGAGCATGGAGCAGGATGATGCCACCACAGTCCTCTGAGGTGGGGATGATGTTAGCTACCAAATGTACAACTCTTTCATCAAGTGAGGAGAATAAGACTCGATCACCAGCTCAAGAGATGAACGAATCACAGTGCCTGCATCACTTGTGATTGGTTGAGCGGCCACTGTTGTCAGGCGGTTGTCGTCTAGTTATCGCTCAGGGAACAAAAATCCCTTGTGCTTGAACTGCGAACACAAAAGTCTGAAGCTTCTTCTGCAGGAGGAAAAAAAACACTATAATTTTTTCAACAATATACAAAAGAAAATAGTGAGTAAAACTCACAATTTTTGTTAACAGACTATGCCACAACCTTATAGCATATAGTGCATTTTGCTTTTCAGCTTTATGCACTGGAGTAAAACATTTCTGTACAAGTTTCCAAGTCATGTTACAATTGCACACATCTTACAATGCAAGTAGCACTTGTACTTTAGCAGTGTTCCCATGTTGAATGCTTTTTGAGGGTATGCTAATGCAAGTGCATATTTGTGTCTGTAGCATGGCATGTGTGCATATATATACACCTGCATGTGTGTTGTGATGGGCTACATGTGTCTCCCTAGGTGATGCTGGGATAACACATAATCTGTTATGCATTTGTGTTGCTACACACTATACACAGAGCTCTTCATATTCAGATTAAACTGATCGACATGGATGGGTCTATTGACTGTGGTATTACAGAATAGATTTTCAATATATATCTGGTTTACACCAGCAATATTAAAATATATCATTACTGAGGAGTTAATACAACACAATAGCAGAGACACGGCCACCTGCTCATCCTTGCTCGTGCATTCATCAAGAATGCACTGCAAAACCACCAGGTGAGCTCGTGATCACTGTATAAATCAATAACCTTCCAATGGAAAAATGAAAAAATGTATAATTGCAACAGAATAAATAAAAAATCTGCCACAATCTGAATCTGTGAACAATAAATGTTTGTAACAAAATAAAATAACATCTTCTTCCTGAATTATTTGTTTCTTGTATTCATGGTTTAAGTACATGCACCACCAGTCACTTCCTGTCCATAGATGAGTTGATGTTCTATTACTTTCTGCATAATATTAACATTTTTAAATTGTTCTCCTTTAAGCTAACCAGGGATAAACCTGTCAGGATGTAAAGGCGGCATTTACATGTTGCTAGGAGGGAAAACCGTTGCATCAGACTGGCTTCATACACATGAGAACAAGGCAGGAAAAGCATTTTGTGTAATGGGCACAAATTACCTGCAAAGATGTAAATTGCTTTTGGCTGTGTATGTGTACAAAGGCAGCTTCTCAAGTTGTGCAGGAAGAATGAATGAGGTACAGAAAAAATGTAAGAGTGTAAATGTGCTGCATTTATTATTAAAGCAAGTTATAGTGCCGCCTTGTCTCATGAAATTTTATGTAATGAGCCCCATGTCTTAAAATGCAAATATGTGCTCTCTGCATTTCCACAACCATGAAATGATTGCATGGAATAGATGCAACTAGAGACAGGCTGCAATTTGACCTTAAAATAGTGTGGAAAGTGAGCATATGTGGAGGTTTGGATGCTGGATGGGTGTATATATCTACACGAGTTTAATTCCAAGCTCCTGCCAAGATGTTTTCTACTGTGAGTGAAGGTTTAATTTGTAGTGAAAGCTATTTAAGCCTCCACTATGCAATTTCTAATAACAATCCTGAAACTAATGTGTGCTTTGGAGAGATTTTTTGACACATAATCATATAAACCAATACCAACTCATGCAGACCAGACATTGCTTGTCAGCCCTTTTCTCCTGCTCTCCAAAATAAGTAAGTAAAAGCCTGTCGTAAATAGTAGGTAAGTGGCTTTGTGAAGAGTTTACAAACAAACCTGTTGCTGCTCTCAAAACCATCTAGTGACCAGATATGTTTTTGTAGCTTATCATCTCTAAAAATTTTAGATATCAAACATTTTTGGAGAGATTCAGTCAAGCTCTTGATTGTTGCATTTCTGGTTTGGATTGTTTGCATCGGTGAGAACAATGCTATAAAAAACTTGGTTGGGCGTCTAATAACTGTGCTGAGACCGCCTGAAAAAGCAGGTCTCGGCTTCCAAGTGAGCTGCCTTGTGGGTTGTTAGTAGGGAGAACATTAAAATACAGCAGCTGTATGTAAACCCCAAAACACAAGGCTTTATGGGTATAAAAAGACAAATGTTGACATTTGATACCTAGCAGTTCCTCAGACTTCCGCACGAACTAAGGGCAAACCATGGTCTTGACTGATCTTCATATTCAGCTATTCTTTCATGTTCAAGTTGAAGTTCATTCATCCATATACATAGTATACAGCTGAAAGAAATGTCATTCCTTATGGGCCCAAGGTGCTAACACACAAAAAAGGAATAAGAATAAAAAATAGGAGTAAGAAATAAATAAATAAATACTAGGTATTTGTATTCTTGCCTGCTGTGAGTACCAGGTAGTAAGTTACAGGTAAGAGTGCAGAGCACAGAGAAAGAGGCTCTGCAGAATCTCTGTAGATAGATAGATAGATATTGTGGCAACTAGGAAGGGGAGAGGTGCTCAGGTTTCTACAACAGATCAATAAGTTTTCTATCAGTTTTCTTTCAACAAAACAAAGTAAGGGACAAAAGAGGGGGCAAACTCTAACTCAAATTCTTACAAAACCAAGGCTCCTCATACCCAAAGGGTCTGTGTGTAATTTCTCCTTCAGTACTCCTGCAGAAATCTCAGGAGTGGATGCATGTGAGCTGGTTACTGCTGGTTTGTTTGTTTTTTTTACTCAGTACCATTCAGAACCCCCTGCTGATGTTTACTATTCACAACATGCTTCAGGAAAACAAAAACCATAGTAAACACTGAACCTTTGAATCTTCACACCAGGCCAGGAGCCAAGTGAGACCTGAGAGAGGAAAACAGTGGGAGAGCCACTGACTCACTCACTCATGATTCTGCTCCCAAAGTACAACATTATCCTCCTGTTATTGTTCCAGCATCATTCTGTGCAAGAAGTCCAAACAGTCCACAGTCAAGAAACCATCTTATCATTACAGCAAAGTCACACGCCGCTTACCACACCGCTTTATATAGACTTTAGTATGAGGTAGTCAAAATAAATTGGGTGAAATACATAGAATAAGGTATACATATTGCAGGGGTATAATTCCTGCGGCTGAGTAGTGGTATATGTCCTCAGTAATAATAGATAACAAGCAGTATAAATTAATACTTCTACATCACAGTAATGTGTATCCATGAAGTTGAATTCTGCCCTTTTTCAGTGTAAGTCAAGTGAAGACATTAAAGAGCCTGAATTTTCGTGCACAGACATACAGCAAATTGACATTTCATTAAGAGAGTGCTAACAACTCAACATTCCCATACCAACTCATTAAGCTATACTGGCCTCTTTGGCAAATGAATTCTGCTCGACTTGGTTTAAAGCCAGAACAAGGCACTTTGCTGGGATCAATAGGGTAGCTGTTATGAATATGACTTGTTGCCTCAATCAATAATGAACACTTTCAGTGGGAAATTACTCTGCACATATTTTTAGACAAATCAAAATAGGAAAATTAGGCTACTTCGCCCTTGCCCCATTACCAGGGAATCTCTATCTGTTGTATTGCCAAAAGTGCAAAGATAATGTTCACCAAAATATCCAAGATATGACTATAAGGAATACAACTTTTAAAAATGGATTAAGTGGCCTATAAAACCTATAAGATTTACTTCTACATTTTGGATTTCTTACTGAGCAATGTATCAGCTCGTAGTCCTGATCGGTTCATACTGCACACAGCTGCAGAACATTAAGGGCTTTGTTTTTATGACGGCGAATGGCAAATGGCAATGCCTGACACCAGCAAAGTATCATTTTTCTTGGCCGTTTGGTATTTTGGTGACTCAGCATGAACTGTGCTAAAAGGGGAGGAGAGGGGGCAGTAGAAGTTGTGTCAATAATGATTAAGCAGCACAGTGTCTGTTTCAGTGTCAAGGCTGACCGAGTTTTTGCTTGCAGTGCTTGCCCACTCAGACTATGTCAAAAATGCACAGCACAAGGCACAGTTGTGTTCTGATCTTACCCTGTGATGTGTACATTAACAATTCCTGTTCAAAAGCTTATCAATCCTTTTTGTGTATGTGTTTGCCATTTCTTTTCTTTGATGTAAATCCCTCAGGCAGAAAGAAAACAAACCATTTTTCATTCTAACTACATATATGTGGATGTGATGCCAATGTTTTGGCATCAACGTAGAATGTCAGTATGCACCACGATGCATGAAATGGGGATTGTGGAGGCAGCCGCATCTTCTAGAGATGTCAGGGACCGCTTGGTGGATTGCCTCTGCCATAGCAAAACTATCCTCGCGGCTTGCTGTCAACTTCTGTTTGGTTTCACCTAATATTAATTATTTCCTACATGGGGTGGTGGTTCTCTTAGGACCACAGCAACATTGCAACTAAATGTGGAATACTTTATCAGTAGGTATTGCAGGGGCTTCAGTCATGACCAATCAAATCACTTATTTTTCTTCCTGTTAAAACCTGCACCACAGTGCTCCAACAGTTTGAAGATCCGGAGTGGATGTAGCATAAAAGCTTCTCCTGGAAAGTGGCTTATTTCCTGCATTTCTGGATAGTTCAAAACTTTCAAAAGTCATTGAAGAAAACCAAAAATGAGCATACAACCCATTAGCAACCCATTACACTAAATCAGATATACAGAGAGACCTGTTGACATGCGTACTGCTGATGCTCAGTTTTCTCTCTGGGAGGTTTACATCGTGCTAGATTAAATGCAGCTTGAGGCATGTTTCATTCAACACCTTGACAAATGAAAGTGACTTGTGGTATTTCAGAAATGGCACAGCAAAATTTCTCTAAGTGTTCTGACAGAGAAGCCTATGGTGAAGAAAAATCCACTAGAAACCAGAACTATGAGCAAACTATTAACTATTAACAAAACTATTAACCTATTAACAAAACATTTTTATGTGGACTCAAATATGCTGAAAATTTTCATTGTGAAACTGGAGGTGAATTTAAATGTAATAACTTAAAAAAATACTGTAAAATTTCACATCACTACAGTCATTACAGTACAGTTTTTTAGAACATATTTTATAGTAAAAGTTTACAGTAAAATATCTCCAAATTCACAGTGATGATAGAGAGCGACATAGAAACAAAAAATCTATTAGAACTACGCACACATTTAGGAGCTTAATATTTTTATGAAGCAGCAAATATGAGAATAATGCCATCATGTAGTACATCAATATTTAATGTCTAAATATGTGTGTGTATGTGTGTGTTAGAGAGAGAGAGAGAGAGAGAGAGAGAGAGTTATAGAGCCCCATTTGTTTTTGTTTTTTTTGTTTTGTTTTTTTTGAAAGTATGAAATAATTACTGAGGTCTGGACCACAGCGACCTCATAGGTGTGGTCCATGCTTTCTGTGTTGCAGAGGATCGTGCCATGTTGAGCTATTTCTTACCGGTAAACTGCGGGGGGCATCGACACATGACCCATCAACTTGAATGGCCTGACCTGCACCATCACGATTTGACATGATGAAAAGTGAAGAGATGAAATGAAACAACATGAGATTCAATTCTCATGATCCCCAAGGTCAAACTGCATCACTGTAGCAGCTCAGTCAAAGTCAAAAAACAACAAATGAACAATCAGGATATATAGGATAAAGGTAGGTCTTCTTTACACCTGGCTCTAACATGCATCTTGTATCTTTATTGGAAGCAGGCTTTAATTTGAGAGAGGCCTTTATTTCTAATATGTATATTTGCTCATATTTTAGGATGAAGCCTAATTTTCTGATTTGATCCCATGTTTTTGGGCTGACAACCACAAAAAACCCCACTGACTGCAGCTCATTCCACATTTATGGCATGCACAGAACGTAATATACAAACACGGTCCAACCATATACTAGGTTTTGACGTAGTCTTGCTGTTTCAAAACAGGAAGAGATCATCTTAGAGAATATGCATATCATGTACAACGGAGGACAAGACTGCTAATATACTTTATTATTTTTATTACAGGATAAATTTCAGTTCTGTTTACTCAGCTCCTAAATGAAGATGAATACATTGCATTTACATTACATTAATGTGGTTAAATATTAATGTGGTTAAATATTAACTACCTACAGAGGTAGTTTGAGTTATCAGATCTTCAAATGCATTTTGAGTGCAATAACACATCACACATCATTACCCAGGATGCATGTTAATGCCAGGTGTATGGGCCATAGAAAGCAGGATATAGATTGCAATATTAAAAATAAAGAAAATACAATACATTAATGTAAATAGCATCCTCAGATTGCTACCAAGAGCTTTAGAGGTACAAGGCTGTTTGTTGTTAATGCTGAGTGCAAACTGCATGACTGCCAATAACCTAAGATCTTTGTACTGCTTACAGTAAACAACCTCCTCTCCCTCTTGTTTCTAGTGTGAAGTGCATGTGCTAAACAATGTGGCACACACAGGGTCACCCATTAAATGAATCTTCACCTGAATTTGGCTGTGAGGGATCTCAGTACCTCGACTTTGTTTTTCACCTGATTATGCAAAAAAGGATCTTGAGACGTGAGAGCAGCTTTCAACACTTATTTTGTGTGCAATCATTAGTGCTGAAAAACAAAAGAGAGGAGGGTTAGATTCGGCATGAGCTATATCTTATGCAGAGACAGAGTTGGAGGTAAATGTCTGCCTGCTTTCTTCACAAGCCCTAATTGGCTATTGTTGCTCACTGTTTACAAAACTTGTCTTTACATATCTCACAGTACAAGAGCACTGCGGATTTTGTGTTGAAGAAAAACATGTTTGAAAAGCTCTGGATGCCTGCAGCAGCTCAGACAGCTCAAATACTGGGTCAAACTGTCTCTTTGGCCTGCTCAAACTTGACGGGTTTCTGTGATTTTGTCTCGAAAGCTTGTCTGGCACAGCTAAATCAGGACTAAAATTGTGTAACATGCACCCATCTTTGCCCGACACACATTTACAGTCCAGCTCAAGGGCATTTTTCCAGTTTGTGGAAATGTGCATCATTAACTTTCCATTTTTCAGACTCAAAGATGTGGGTAACATGAACAGAATGTGACCCTACAACAAGACAACTATGCAAGCAGAGCAAACTATGCAAATGTACAACAAATGTACATATAGTACGTAGTAGTGTATATGGTTAGAAATATGTCAAATATGACCATAATGGCATTGGATTAATGCCTTCAGAACATCTTCCCAACTATGCAACTCAAAGTTTCTGCTGTTGAAATAACAGAATACTAATGAAGGTAACATCTAATAGGGTGGTCTGATCGTTAGTATGCAGGTGTTAACTGTCAGCAGCAGAGAGATGCCCATTGACCATTTCACAATGCAACCCAGAGCCTGCAGACAACTAACAAGACTCATACGAGTAAAATCAATATCTATCTATCTATCTATCTATCTATCATAAAACAGTGTTACCTCCACAGCCCACCAATCCACATGATAATACATGATTACACCTTCAGTGGAAAGGTCCTCCTTATCCCGCTGCCATCAGCTGGAGTGGAGATAGTGTTTCTGTCTGCAACATGTTTGGGCAAGACAAGAAATAATTCGATAGCATGTTCCCTAGCGTGCGGTTTGGAGGAGCGAAAGGAGGAGAGATTGCAAATACAAGCAGATTAAAAGAGAGTGAATAAGAGAAAGAAAACGCGCAAGAGAGATAGGCAGAGAGAGAAGATGAAGGGCCCAGGGGACAGAGTGCCCCTCAGGCTTCTAGTTGACGAGTTTACAAAATGAAAAGCGATGGGAATAGGGGGTATGTGACTGTTATTATTTATTTAAATCCCATATCATTTACTCATTTACACTCTCTCTCTCTCTCTCTCTCTCTCTCCGTGTGTGTGTGTGTGTGTGAGAGAGAGAGAGAGAG
>OMKZ01018236.1:6797-26769 GCA_900302535.1 Neoniphon sammara | reverse complement strand
TAACTTTTACTTGGTATCGAGGAATGGACGGCTGGAAAGAGAGAGAGAGAGAGGAGGGAGGGAGAGAGAGAGAGAGAAGAAATTCATTAATCAGAGGGAAGAAGAGGCAGTTGCACAAGGAAAAAGGGAGGCAGAGAGATCAGATAAGACGGTCCAGTGGAATCTTACTTGATCTAAACCTCAAATGTAAGACCTGACCTGTTAACCAATCAAACATGCCATAATCAAACAAAAAACACACGCTCGCCCATTCTGTCAGCTGCGTCTCATCTATATATGAAGCTTACAAGATGGATTGCAGCGTGTACAGATTCATGTTCCACATTCTGAAGATGATTATCCTGGAATTACAGTGTGTTGCAGCCGTACAAAAATTGCACTGGTTTCAGATGTCTGCAGTTGAGTTGAGATTAGTGAGGATCTGTTACATATAGATTGACGGAGCATTGTATTTGAGATATGCAATGAAACCGGGGGCAGAGTGGGAGAAACAGCAAAAGTTTGGGATTTTTAGAAGCCTATCCTATTTATAATGAACAGAACAAATTTTGAACTCCTTTTTCAAATTCAGTAGTTTTTTGGGGTTTTTTTTTTGTCTTTGAGAAACTCGCACCAGTCTCTTGCAAGCATTTCTTAACAATACTAGAACAAGTTCACTGAATAGAGAATTCCTACTTTCAAACACTGCATGCAAGCAGTTTCATATATACCACGTACACCTGTAGTGTTTTACAAGAATAAATGTTAGGGCTCTTTGAAAGGACTGGTTTGCCATTAGTGATGTGGCATTAGAATAAAATACCCTGAACCTTCCCTGGAGAGAAATACAGTGTCTCACAGGGAGACTGAGAGTGGCAGAAACACATAGAGAGCAGAGAGAGAGCAACAGGAGTTGGAGGAATTGAGGTTAGACAGGAGTGTAGAGATGGAAAGAGTGAGAGAGAGAGAAGAAAGAGGCGAAGAAAGAGTATATATAGAGAGGGGAACAGAAAAAGGGATCTAGAGACAGGAGTGATAAAGTGGGAGGTAAAGAGTAACCTTTTGACAGAGCTAGAGGCACAATAAAGAAACCAAAAAGATGGAGAGGGCGTATTGGGTGAGGATGTAGTCACAATGCTGAGAATAGGACATTGTTCTGGAAGACTCCGAGATAGATGGAAGGAGGGATGGGGTGAGGGAGAGAAAGACTGACTTGAGGAGAAAGCGAGGAAAGCTTAGTTCAGGAGCATATAAACGGAGCTTATGCATGCAGTGCGATGACAAAAGAGAGCGGAGGAATGAAGAAAGAGGATTGAGGTGAGAGAGAGCAAAAAAAATGAGGGAATAGTTTGAGATGCTGAGGGCAGGAAGGAAAGCGGGAAGGGAGGGGAAGGAGGAGAGAGGGATTGAAGGAGGGGCAAGAAGAACAGAACTTGTCCTGGCGTTCCAGAAAACGACTCTGTGGGTGTAAAAATAATCTACGGTAGCCACCTGAGAGGCTGCAGTGTCACAGCGCGCCCTAGTTTAGTTTAGGCCCAATGCATATGACACGATTTTTACCAGATTTTGTCCCAGTTAAAGTGTACTACTGTATTTGAGAAGACTGAAGTAAAAATGTCATGCCATAGTTGTTGCCAGAGGCATATTCAGAGCACCCCTGATTAAAAAAAAAAGAAAAAAGTCTGGGACAGCAACTTTTGCACCTAATTAATTGAGAGTTGTGTACATCCACCTTTTTTCAGCAGACATGAGGAACTTCTTTTTATAGTGAAACATTTGTCATTCTGTCAGATGCTGCATAATTAGAAATTAATAATGTATAATTATAATGACTGAGAATTTATAATTATAGAACTGACTCAACAGCAAGGCCTCAGTGTGCGGGGGTTAAAAAGATACATGTGTCCAAGCAAACAGAAACAAAAAATAATAAATACACACCTCGTGGGCAATTTATAAGCACAGTCCATACTCACTGAAAACAAACTTCTGCAAACAGACATAGTCAGATAAATCATAGGCTTACATAAACACATGTACACACACGTACAAACACAAACGCACAAGCACACAAGTCCATTTATTGTTGTGGATCAAGCCGGGGCACAGTGGAATGCCAAACTCATCTATCTGTCTCTCCATCTCTCTCTCTGCTTTTCTGGCTCTGTCGTTCCCGATAACCTTTTCCCCAAGCACTCTCTGTCTGTTGTCTGAGACTTGCACTAACAGCTGGGATGGCCAATCTCACACATACTGTCAGGTACAGAAGTGTGTATGTGTGAGAGGGAGAGAGAGAGAGAGAGAGAGACAGACAGACAGAGAGATAGAGACAGAGAGATAGAGAGAGAGAAAGATGACCAGCAAAGTTGTCTGGAGTCCCTGTCTGGGTTTCCATATTTTTTCTTTAACCTTTCAGGTCAGTCTTGCTGTGATAACAGTTCTAAAGATAAAATCAAAACCCCGATGAGAATATACATCTCATTACATCTCAGAATAGATTTTCATTACGGTTACATTTTGCACAGCTAATTCAGTCCAGTCTCCTACACATTTTATTTTTATGCCCTGTCACCATGGTTCATGGCGCGGGACATTGTGTTGTCATGCTGTTGTCTTTGTGTGTTTGTGTGTGTGTGTGTGTGTGTGTGTGAGTGTGAGTGTGAGTGTGTTTGTCTGTCCGTCGGCCTGTCTGTTTGCCAGTTTAAAGACACATTCTTGCAAATACAAAAACACATAATAGAAACGTCATACTTATACATGTTCCCCGATAGAGTAAATGATCTCTTATGATTTTAGAGCACCTCACAGCATCAGTTTGCACATAAATGAAGAAAAGAAAAAAATATTTTCTTAAAGCTTCAGCAATGCCGTTCCGCTTTAAAGTTCATATTAATATTGTCCCTGTACTATGTGAAGACAAGTAAATTGACATAGAAATATTTGCTAATTAATCTGTTAACTAGCTCAATTTATGACCTCATTAGCATAACTGGTTATGTTTGATATATCACAGTGATTATGGTGGGACATTAGGCAACTCAAGTTCCCCTTGTTCATTTCGAGCTCATTGGGAGCTGCATTTTAGGATCCCAAGGCAGATGATTTTAAACAGTGTTGATTTTACAAAATTGGTATTTAAAAAAAAGTTTAAATTAGCTGTTTCTGTTTTAGGTGTCAAGGTATCATGTATCATCAGCTGGCTTTTCTGCCTTATGAGGTGCTTAGGACAGTAAATATCTTGAGTATCAAATGGGTGCAACTAACACAAAATGTCCTGCAAATATATAGGAACAGCAAAGGCTCAAATGTTGTGATGTTTGCTTCCAAAATTTATTATGATAAGACAGGCATACCCTCCGAAAACTCCATCTAAAGCTCATCATTTAATCTTATATTCAGTGTTAAAATCATGTTTTCTTCAAACACCTGCAAAAGTCTGCCTCTTTTTTCCGATGCTAATCAACTTGTTTCAGGAATTTTCAGGATCAGCTCACTAGTATCAAGAAAATGACATTTGATTCAAGAAAACAATGGAGACAAGTTGATCAGCTTTGGAAACGAGGGATTATGTCATCCTGCTATCAGATTTTTTCCCCTTGTTTTAACACTGAATATGATAGATAGACATATAAGGGACGGGGATATATTCTGTGATCTTTCCCCCTTCATTTAGGAGCATTATTCTATAATTGTATTATGTATGAATCGTGTAAATGTAAGCATTTGTAACTCATGTATGTTTGAATGTGTATCTCAGAAAGAGTAGTTACTGCCAAGGTAACAGCTAATGTGGATCCAAATAAACAATAATTAGGAGTCTGCCGAGATATAACATACTGACTGTGAGGGAAGGTTGAATTTTCGCTCTGCTGTTTGGATTCCACTGATTATTGAGTTTAATTATGAAGACAGATAAGACAGCTGATGGTTGCTCAGTGTCCATTCTTCAAACTCTGATATCCCTCCCTATATAGTATGTACAGAGATAAAACATCAGTCTTCATCTGTCCTTTTACTTTTAACACTTTCTCTCTGCCTCCTCTGTCAGTGTGCATGCATAATTTGTCATGTAAGGCTTATCATGTAGTGATAATTATACTCCTCAGCCAGGAGGACATATAGTAGACTTACAGAATGAGAAAGGTAGATAGATAGAAGAAAAGACACATGGACATGAGCATGGGCTTTTTTTGTAACATAGGCTCATGTACTTTGTTAAGCTGAGTTAAATAGGTTAGTATATTCCATAGCCTTGATTGCGCTGCCAAATTCCCTAAAATGTAAAGTTAACAAATTCAATAATTTGTACTAACAAAGGGAATGCAATCCATCTTCATATCCCCTTTCAACTGCCGGCTGATTGCAAGTATAGATTATCATGACCATTTATACAAAATCACGTAAAGTGGATGCACTCCAGTGATTTTGATCAGATTTAGCCCTAGTGAGGCCATCCCAATCACATTAGAAATAAATTCCCTTGCCCCACTTTTCCTCTGCTGCCTTTTCCAAATGGTTCAATCTTGAAAAATTGGTTGGATAATCACCTGCAGAGTGACTTAATGCTCATTGTGGTGCTTGTTTTCAGCAGGCTGAGTGAAATTTCTGGCTTAAGCTTTGTGCTTTTTATTGTTTTCTGTGTAGAGTCTAATCCTCTTTGTGATCATTTAGTCTTTTTGGCTGCTTAGCACTGAATTAGATGGTATGTATGTGTGTGTGACTGTGTGTGTATACACATGTAGCCATCACCCAAACAAAACCATTAGCCAAACTAAAGTAAGAAGTGAAAAAGTCAGGCGAGGACACATTTCTTGTATTATAGGTCAGCACATTGAGGTCATATAAACATGTACAGTCCCTTGGCATTGAACTCTGCATGCTCTAGTTGAAGTGTTTTCTCTCTCTTTCCATCTTTACTCTTTAGGTCTCGTCTGACCTCTAAGCTATTTGCACAAGTCAATATTATCCACTGAGTTTAGTGACAAACCTTCTCTTCACATGTGAAAGAGCAGCTTTGATTCACACACACACGCATGCAGTCACACATGTACAGCACACACATACACATACGCCTTTGTAGCCAGACAGCTCATTTACAACAGCCTTTAGTCCCACTTGGGTAAGGTTAATTTTAGAGGCAGAGTAATGTAATAATTGCCACAGCATGTTAGTGGTTTCTGTCTTATCTCAGTCTCCTGTGTCAGTAATTTTTATAATGTCTGTATGCAGTTTTCAGTCTCGTTATCTATTAATACTTGCCCTCTAGAATAATGTCAGGTAAACATAGTTCTGTCTCATTCGACACGCTTTATTTTCTTTTCTTTTTTTTTCTTTTTTTTGTTGTTTTTTACAATTATCTTGGCACGTACAGGTGGAACAGGTATTTTTCTGAGTTTCCATTAACATAGAAGTGCTTTGGGAATCTTCTGTCCTCCTTGACATTGACCATTATTTGAGGCCCAAGTCAGTCCTTAGACTGACCTCTGAATCAAGATGACTTGCAGTACAAATTGAGGATCCCAGAAAATAAAACATTTAAAAAAAATGATAAGACAAATTGCAAAGAACTCAGGTATATTGGTCATATTATCGCAGATGTACGGTTATGGCAGTTACTTTTTTAATTTCTATCTATTTTCTGATTAGTTGATTCCACAGAATTCAACATTCAGCTAAGCTAAAGAACTCATTGGTTAAATTAACTATGTTGTAGTCAGGAATGCACAATTAGGGCAAAAATGATAGTCCCACTTAATTTGCTAAACATTGTGATCACGATTGTTAATCATGGTTTCAGGAAACAAAATTATTTTATTGCACTTTTGCACCTTCAGTGACTTTTTCACATTTTAATTTTTTCAGTAGTAGCAGTTAAAATTGTTTCACTGTTTCTGTTTGTACTCTTATCTGTCTTATTGTGTCCATAGGGCATTAAAAGTGGTAATTACAATGATTAAAAAAACAAAAAAAAACACCTCAGTGTTACCCAGATAAATGATCATTCATTGTGCAAAATTGCAATTACGATTTTCTGTGATTAATTGTGCAGTCCTAATTGTAGTTGTCACAGTTTTAGGATGGTAAAAGTTTAATGGCATAAATCCGAGGAAATAAGACTACACTTTCTCAGAAACATTTTCTCTATAATTTATCAATTCCAACTTGGTGTTCCACTTGGTGTTTTTCAGACTAAACAGTTAATGGCATCGCCTGGTTATGTCATTTGTTATGATAATTGGTTATTTACTGTACCCTTCTATTCAAAATTTCACTATCATCAGAAATCTTTGAAATTTTTGTTTCATTGCAGTCATGGCATGGTCTTCCAATGTGTGCAAGGTTAACTTTTTCATCTCTGAGTTCATATGTAAATTCTGAATGAGTGTCAGGCTAGCTGTCTGCGTCAAAGTGTGTATTAGAGAGGTCATTTAGAGGACGATGGTGCGGCTATATGGTTCCCTATGGTCCCTCTTTGACTGTCTCTCTCTGTCCTTTAGCTAGATGGCTCCCCATGGTTTCAGACCATCATGCTCTGCCTCAGGCCCTCTCTGTCCTCTCCTTCCCTCTGTCTCTCCACTTCTCCTGTCCCCCCTTACTCTCATTTCCCCCTCATTTTCCTCCCCTTCGCCCCCCCTCTCTTTTTCTCCCCCTCTTTTATGTTTTATGTTGAAGAACAAGAAGGTAATGGATTTGCCTCTCTCTCTCTCTCTTTCCCTCCATCTCAATCTCTTTTTCCTCCTCTCATTCTCTCTCTTTTCCTCCCCTTCCTCTTTCCGCTTGTCTCTTATTGTCTGTCTCTGTCTCTCGCCTCCCTCCTCCCCATAGTAATGTCCGCTGCCATCACAAGGTCAGAATCAAGTGCTGTGTGCTTTGCGGTGCGGCTATAGGTCACATCAAGTTTATCACAGAGATGGAAAGAGAGGAGTCCTGCTGCATGCACCGCCTGAGAGCTATACAAAAAAAAAAAACATACTAACAACACCAGCAGCAAACACACATAAAACACTTGCAACCACACAAGCATGTATGTAAACATTAGCACACTACTTATGCTCTGTATATTGCTTTTGCAGCAGTGTGGTCCCTTAGATAAACCAATTCTGTCTGCAGCGTCCTGGATAGTGTGTAACCTGGTGTGTTGTTTTCTTTGTAACGTGTGTGTTCGTGTTTAGGACCCGGGCAGAGAGGAAGCCTTGCTGCAACAGCTGAGGGAGAAAGACGAGCTGATCCTCCGACTCCAGAGTGAACTGGTGAGACACACACAAACAAACTGCACAAAATGAGGTGTTGGGAGGAGGTAGCAGGTCTCAGCTTGATTCCAAGACAGATTCACACTGTCAAATATATAGCTATTCTGTAAGAGAGATTCAAAGAGATATTGAACCCTGATGCCAGTAAGTTTGGGTTAGGAAATCAAATGCAAAATTTGCATTTTTCTTGATCTTATAGTGCCCTTTGCTATCATAAACAAAATCACACAAATAAAATCATTTTACTTTGAAGAACACAGGACCTGAACTGGGAAACCGAGAGGGTTCCCAGAAGTGTTTCCCAGAGGTTTTTAGATTTAGTAGTAGCAATAACATCTTTATTATCTATAGGTATAAACAGTGAACACTTGACAGTCAAAACATTGTCCTCTCATATCATGCAGTGTTGTGCAGGGTACGTGAAAGAATAAAACGAGAGAATAAATTGACTTGGGGGTTTAGTTTATTTAGCTGTACTACAATCACAGATCTGTGCGGTGTTTCCATCTCATGAGGCAAAGAGATAAAAATTAGATCACTGATTAGTTGAACACAACTCCCAGTATATGCCTGCCTCGACAATATTAACACAGCTGCATTACCAATGGCAAAGCTGAATATTGTGATGATGAGCGAGGAATGATTTTAACATCTCACAAGTGGGTGCAGTCACAGAAAATTGACATAAAAACACTAAAACAAAAATATTTTTCGAAATTAAAATGCTTTATAAGTTGTAAGTGAACCAAGCCCCAGTCTCACATGCTGTTGAATCCCATATTAGCTCATCTAGTACCATTATTTCTGTCTCTATGTTTCTCTGTCTTCTTCCCATTCTCTCAATCTCTCCTAAGTTAAGAATGAATAATTGAAAAGGTTTGAATGTATTTAAATGCCACGTTTTAATGCATATGAATTAAAGCATCAATATTGGATAGACTACATTGTATTATTCAAACTGACTTCTTCCCAGACTTCTTAAGCATGAATCTTTTTAGAAATATAAAAAGGCAACTTTTGTGAGAATTGAAAAGTTTGATTATTTGAGAATATGCAAAACAACTCTGTTATCTTTCTTCCCTCTCATGGTGTTCTGCTATGTAATACTGCATAGAGGGCAAAGGGACAGGAGCGATGGGCCAGAGAAAGAGAGAGGGAATAAATGTGACAATGGTTTTAAGTTGGCTGGAGCTTACACCATCAATACCACATGGCATTGCACCAGGAAATCCATCCTTTTCATCTTTCTTAATATAAACTGCTTGTTCCCTCTCGCCTAATGTAATAGCAGAGTTATTGGGCCTCCAGTCCAGCCAAGAAATATAATATTTTCGAAATGGCCTCTGTGGACAAGGGTGGGAAGCCCTGTTGATCATTTCCATGTTGGGATATTTGATTTAGCCACACTGTGGACCAAATGTGCCGACTTAACTGTAAAACATATTGTGTTGATTGTTGTTTTGTTTTGATATTGTTTTAATTTTTTGAAGCCGTTTAATGATCCTGGATCCTCACAGCGACAATTTTCATTTGTCCTCTACAAGTCTGTAATTTGTTACCTTTTCTATCAAAGGGATGTAATGCACAAGTTATGCCAGGCTTGAGCAGGATAATGTGCCAAAGTTATGCCAGTATTGTGAGAAATGCCAGTCCAACCCACTGACTTGAGTCTCATTTGGCATCTGTTTGTTTGATCATTCTGGCACCTGCATCTCATTTTTCTCCCTTTCCCTCTTTTCTCTCCTTTGCTCTCGTTTGCCTGTCAGTTTGTTCTCTCTCCCTCTCAGTAAGGCAGCACCTCTCTCAGTCTCCTTCTCTTTCCTGTCTCTGTCTCCCTCTTCTCTTCTCTCTGTGTCCACAAACCTATCTGTGTTTCTCCCTGCCTCTCCCTCTTTTCTCATGCCTCTCTCTCTCCCTCTCTATCGTCCTGTCTCTCTTTCTACCATATGGTGACATATTGCAGCCACCAAATGACTGAGTGTGTTTTTGCACAGCTCACACATCCATTTATCCATCAATCAGTGCTCACAAACACACACGCACACACATGCACACACACCCCTGCACACACGCAGACACATATGTACACACACAGATGTTGATTAGTCTTTATTGTGTGTGTTTGTGTTTATGTGTGTATTAATCTGTCTGAATTTTGGCATCTATCTCTTCTCCTTCCACTGGCTGAATTTGATTCCCATGCATATAATGTGTGTGTGTCTGTGTGTGTGCGTGCATGCGTGCGTGTGTGTTCCAACACTAGCCTGTGTCCTCGCTGCAGCCACAGCCTAACCTTAAATCCATCCATACCATGTGCCTGTGGAGCAAAGGTCATTCTAATTTTTCTACAAATTGATGGAGCTGTGCATCCTTTCAGTGGGTGTTGTGCTTTTGAGCGTATGCCGGTCGTGTTTGTGTTTCTCAGGGGAAACTTTGCCTACCGTAGCTAAGTTAAAGTGCAGCATTTTGAAGGAAAGGGCAGCTCATAGCCAACACTCTCCTCTCTCTGCCTCCCTCTGTAAATCTGCCAGTGAAAACCTATTAATTATCTCCTAGAAGGACCTGCTAGCTGGCTGGCCATCACTAGCTGTCACTTTTTATGAGTTTCCTCCTCTTTCTGCCGGTGCACTTTGGTGAAGCGCACAGTACTCCAACTGCAACATTTAGTTATGGAAAGCCCTCCATGTTTTTTAGGCATGGACATGACTAATCAGAGGAGATTTGAACTCAATCAATTTAACTCACTGTTTCTGGAGTTGGACTGTATGCACATAGCATGAGGGCTATATCATAAATTCTCTTCTTTTATTCTTCTAGCTTCTGCTGTCTCTCATCTTGTCCCAATTTGGTTAATTAATCCAAGTTAATAAATTTCTCAGTATTTCAAAACAAATGCGACTTTCAACTCATGTCTTTTCCCCTCCATTAGTAGTGCAATGCAAGCACGTTAGGATGTTCAGTGAAACTGTAATGAAACGTTCTTGGTAAAAAAAAAAAAAAAAAAAATGGGCTAGTTTCCTCTGAGCCAAAGGGTTTGCAACCTGCCTTTTCAAAATAATCACCTTGAGGTAATGCAGAACCTGATAGGGTTCGGCGGGCTTTTGGTCAAGGTAAAAGTGCTGTATTTTGAAGGAAAGGGCCAACGCTCTTTTCTTTCTACCTTCGTCTGTAAATCTGCCAGTGAAAACCTATTAATTATCTCCTAGAAGGACCTGCTAGCTGGCTGATCTGCACTGCCTGTCACTTTTTATGAGTTCCTCTCTGCTGGTGCACTTTGTGGAGGGTCCCTGCTCTAATATTTGGCTGCAGAAAAGTTCCCTCGCATCCACACTGTTTTATGACCTCTTGGATTTCCAGGAGGAGGAAGAAAAGTATTTGGGTTTATTTTTTAGTCGTTTTTTTTTTTTTTTTTTTAGGGTGGATGTGCGTTCTTTTCTTTTAATACCTGGCTAAGCATATAAAAAGAAACCAACCATACAAAGCACTGCTAGTGGAGGCAAGGCATAAGTCCCCTGGGAGACCATTTAGTTATTCTGAGTTATGTGTTTTTGATGTTCTTATTGTTGTGTTTTTTGGAGATTTTCAACATAGCTGATGGGTTTGTGTTTCTTTTGTGTGCAGGAGAGTGCCAAAGCTGCCCTGAAGATGAAAGACTGCCAAATGACTGACCGCACAACACAGACTGAACACGTGGGGCCAGAGGTGAGACACACTCCTCTCACTCTCTCTCTCTCTCTCTCTCTCTCTCTCTCTCTTTCTCTCTCTCTCTTTCTCTCTCTCACACACACATACTCACACACAGATACAAACAGTGAGGACAGCACTATATACCACATCTGTAGCACCGATTATGTAAAGTATGCGCACAAAGCAACACTGTTAGAGATACATACCAACGTAAGAATGCACATCTCTTAATTAGGCTCAGACTTCTCTTCCTTTTCTATTTTTTTCCTCCTTTCCTCTGTCTTTAACAATGCATTTTATGGTGAGCGATAGCAGCCATCCATCTTCTTTCCTTCCTTGCGTCTTCTTTCTCCCATCTTTTTAAGAGCATCTTTTCACATGGACTAGGGCTCAAATCCAAGTTTTTCTCTCCAAAGATATAGCACTTTTGTAGTCCAGTACACCCCCCCTACACACACACACACACACACACCTTAACTTACTCTAATTCCCAGAGTGCTCAGAGAGAGTATTGTGCTGCTTCGTACCTGCCTGCCTAACGCCCCCGGATGACATGGCCTCTTTGGCTTTGCTAGGGGCTGACAGTTTGGGAACGCAGCGGACTTAATGGATGACTGTCTAAAAATGGCTGCCTGTAATAGAAACAGGAGTAGAGTTTGGGGTCCCTTTCTTTGTTTCTTTTTCCTTTATTTTCAAGTACTTTTTCATATCCGCTGCTGCCCAAAAAGTTTTTCTATGTCTTTTATCCAACTGTGCATAAAGTTAACAAGAAATATTGTTCAAGGGCTAAAGCTGTGTGGGAGCAAATGGGTACACAATGTGCAAGCACGGGTATCTGTATGCATACCAACACACACACACACACACACACACACACACATGCACGCACAGTGCAGATGTGTCTGAATTTATTGCACATTCATTGTATAGCATTAAAACTTTTCACAGAGCAGCTCAGAAATGCTGTAGCTCACCCTGCAGGGAACCAAAATTAGATTGCTTGCCTTGCACTCTCTTGTAACAATAGTAAATTAGACTTTTTATTAGGGATGAACCAGTGTCACTTTTTCACTCCTGACACCAGTACAGAGCACTGTAGCCATCAGCAGATACCAAGTGCTTGCATTAATTTTACTGAATAATATGAACGCAGACCGTGCATTTCATCAGGTTCACAGAACAAAAATGATCAATATGTTAAGCTTTTCATCAATAGAAGAGTTTTTAGCCTGACAACACATGTCTGCAAGATTAGCAGTGCCTCTCTGCCTGCAGTGGTTCTGTAAAAGTTAATGTCATCATATTCCAGGTTTCAACTACAACAGCAAAGTTATCAGGCATAAAGATATGTGTTAGTTTGTTTTAGTGCAATGGACCCTCTTTCCCTTCACTGCCAACTGTGTTTTTGTTTTGTCATTATGATGATGGTATCTTGTCATATATTTTACATGTCACAATCAATTCACCTGCAGTGACAGAAATGAGAGGGAGAGAGAGAATGCTTCATCATTGCCTCATCATGATCATAATTCTTCTTTTATCAGTGTTTTTATCCTGCCTCTCTTCCTCTCTCTCTTCCTCTCTCTCTCTCTCTCTCTCTTTCTCTCTCTCTCTCACACACACACACACACACAGGCCTAGATATCTCTCTGCTGTGCTCCGTTTGCCATCTCTGGCTAATGCACTTTGTCATAATGTAGATTGAAATGGCCTCGCATAATTGCATGTTTGTTGGTTCAGGGGGCTAATGCAAGCAAAGTTGTCGGTTTGTGTGTGTATGTTGTTGCATGCAAATGCGTATGTGATTGGGGTCCTGATTGTTTGTGTCTGAATATGCATGTGTGTGTGTGTGTGTGTGTGTGTGTGTGTATGTGTGTGTGTGTGTGCGTTTGTGTATGTGTGTAGCCATTTGTCCTAGACTTGGATAGCGTCATTAATAAAAGTGCTGTTTAGAGAGTTCAGTCAAATAGGTTGCATTTACAACTTAGACAGTATAATTCACTCATTATTGTGGTTGTTTGTGTGTTTGTATGTGTTGTCATGCCTCAGATGGCATAATTCACACATTAATAAAGCTGATGCCATTAGCAGAGCATGCATTTAAGTGACTGTTACTTTGCTGTCTGAATTACCCGACTGTTTGTCTAGACGTTTTACCTGCTATTTTTGTGTGTGTGGGCCTGCTGTTGTGGTTGAGAATGGGGAGTTGCTTTAAGCCATTATTTTAAGATGTTTCTTCCCCTTTGTTATCTTTATCGTCTCTGATATTCCCATTAATTTCAATTAATTTAATTTGACTAATTTCACAAAGAAAATCACCTTGCTTAATACTTTGCCTCACCAGGAAAGTGGTAAGGAAGATGCCCTGTCTTTGCTCTTTTATAGGAATCTCCAGTGAAGAGGGATTTGATCTTTGAAAACTCACCCAATTATATTGGCTCTCTAAGCTGGAGTGGTGTGATTAATTGGCTGGTAAATCATTTGAATTCAGGCAGTGGCAGTAAGTGTCTCATGTACTCAGCAGGTGGAGCGACATACAGTATTCAAGAGCGATATCAGCAAACCAGACTTGTAATTGCTCTACTCAAAAAGGGTGGATATTCCACTCAAAACATCTATTGAACCTCCTCATTACCATCTCAGAGTTATTGGCTATATTGAAGTAGCTTCCCAAACTCTTTCACTTCAAAGAGTCTGGTCATGACTGGGGTAACCTTTTCCTCCCTATACAGTACTTCCAACATTTGGAAGTCTGGCCAGTGCTCACACCGTATGGCATTGCCATCTATTATAAGACCAGTACCTAGCTATCTAGTCCTCCATATGCTCAGGCCCCTTGAGTAGATGGGCTGTTAATTAGAGGAGCAGCTGGCTGCCCGCTAGCAAGCTAGGCTAGCAGCACAGGTGACTTAACTCAGCAGTAGCTTACAGCATGTGCGGCCTGATTTTAGCCCCCTCCTGTGTGTGTGTGTGTGTGTGTGTGTGTGTGTATTTGTGTGTGTGTGCTGCGGCGTGGAGCAGGCCTATATAGGTTAGCTACCCCAGTGCATTGAGGACAGTCAGCTAGCAACAGAAAGTGTGTCTACAAGTGGGGCAGCTATTTCTACTGCTTCTGCCACTTCACGAGGTCGACTGTCTCTTCCGCTCTCACCCTCTTTCACACTCTTTTTCTTTTCTGGAACGTGCTCCTCCTTCCTTTTTTTTCTTTCGCTTGTCCTCCTCTTCCTGCTTTCCTTCTTTGGCTCCTTCAAATGCAGAAGTTAGCCTTCAAAGGTAGTGGAGCTCCTCTCCTCTTCCTCTCCTCCCCTCCTCTCCTTTCCTCCTCTCCTCTCCCCTCCTCACCAGGGCTCCAGGATTCCACCGGGGATTCTCCTGCCCTGATTTCCCCATCATCGGACACTCTGTCCTGGGCACAGCTCCTAGCCCCTTCTCCGCTTTCCAGGGAACTATTTGACTTTGAAGCTAACTCTGCTCATAGTCCTTCTTTTATTTTACTTTAACAGGCTGCCTTCTGCCATGCTCAGTACAGGGAAGGGCAAGGGTTGGGAGGTTATTTGGATTATTGCAGAACATGTTGCTCACTCTCCAGCAACCACGTTCTGTCCACAGTGATGCCTGCATTCATTTCATGCCCAGGTTAAATTTCACAGCACTAGACTGTTCCTTGTAACTTCCTATGGTTGAAAAGTGAGCCAAACGTAACTTACTTAACAAGTCCTTTTGTGGGATGGAAGCAGATTGCAGCAGTAAGTCAACAAGAATGTAGTCAGATCAATATTTACAAAGGCTAAACCTGTACTAAAGCCTCACAAATATAGCTTTACATCGACTTTTGTTAATATTTGCACATACTTTTGTGCCAGCATACAGATACAGGTACAGTATCATCGTTGGTTTTCGCGTTTAGATTGAGTCAATGTTTTCGGAAAGTAGCATGCAAAATTTAGATTGGCAGGTATATTATTTGGTTGCCAAGCATTCTTCATCTTAATATTGACCCTGGATTTACCAAAAGAAAAAACCTGCATGGGACAGCCACTAATACAGCCTTGGAGATGGGATAGGCCTGAGTTGCAGAAACTATGTGTGATGTTCTGCAACTTTGTCAAGAGGCACTGCGGAGGAAAACACAGACATCCAAATGGAGCCGGCGGGGAGCAGTGTAGTCAGACAGCCCAGCGCAAATTGAAATGTGGAGAAAGACCCTCTATTTTCCATTCTGTATTTATAGGCTTCTTCTCTTTCTTTCAGTGTTCGAATGTAGAGATGGGAGGTGGGCTGAAAGTGAGATGGAGAGAGGGAAGGAGAGAGAAAAAGAGGGGGTTAGAGAGAAGAGGAGAGAAGCTATTTTATGTCCCGTGGAGACTCTTAAGAGCTAGAGGTATGGTGGCTGCTTGAAAGTTTTTTAGAGGGGATTGAATCGATTGAGATTGCTTTCTTTCAGCAAGCTAATTTCATGGGCATTCTTAAAAGGAACGTTTTATGGGGGGAATCAAAAGCTCTTGTTGTTTAGCTCACTCTTGTTCCCTTTCTCCTGCTCTTTCTTTCTCCCACTCTCTCTCTCTCTTTTTTCTATTCTCACTTGATTTGTGCAACTTCTCACTGTTTCTGCCTCTCTCTATATCCCACCTTGCGTCACACCCACCACCTTTCTCTTCACCCCCTCTCAGAGTTGTGGCTTCTGAAAGGAATGAGAGCAGTGGAAGAATAGCAGCGGAATTTATCATCTGTTTGGGGGCTATTACATTTGAATGGAGAAATGCTTAAGTAGATCACTCAAATTCCATTTTCTGTCTGTTTCCCTCCTTTCCCCATCTCATATAGAAAGTGATGCATATATAATGTTTAAGGAAGGTAATGCTTTCTTTGCATAGGAATCATCTTGCCAATTTTAAAAATCTCCCTTTTTTGCCTTCTCTATTTGTACTAGATAGGTTACTGCATATAAAGAACAACAAAGAAAAAAAACAGGTCAGAGAATACCTGTTTGACTTTTTACTTATTTGTGTGTCGTGAGTGAAAGCAAGGCCACAGCTGTCAGAGGTTTAGGTTTGGTTCTGTGTGACCAGATAAAAACACAAAATGTGAGCAAAGGACAAGTGTGTTCCCTGCTTATAATCTTCCCAAGTTGTCTTGGAAGGAACAAACTTCTCGAGACTGCAAACACAAAGAAGCATCCTTGCAGTTTGATATAGACTGTTTGTCAGTGTCATGTCAGTTAAGACACACAGCTGTTCATTTTCAGTTTCAACTGGCTTTGCACTACCCGCTGTAGGGAGTCTGGACGTGATGTGTTCTCACAGCAAATCTTCTGGCTTGTCATTTGTTCTCATCTGCCAAGCCAACCATTTGATGCATCCTCAGCTAGCAAATAAACTTCCTGAGTCTTTATCTGTCCTCCATGTATATTCTTCTACTTTGTAATTGCATTTCAGCTATTAGTTGCTATGTCAGATGTATCATGGAAGGCACAAGAATACACTAAGACATAGTTTGAGAAAGACCCACTGTCAAACTTGAGGAAGCTATCTTTATGCACGCAGTCCCCGCTCAGTTTTTATAGTCACAGGGACAAGTCATGTCAAGTCAAGTCACTTTTTTTGTATAGCCCAGAATCACAAATTACAATTTGCCTCAGCGGGCTTTACAGTCTATACAGCAATACAACATTCTCTGTCCTTAGACTCCCTAAAAACCTCTTTAACAGGGAGAAACAGGAAGAAACCTCAGGGAGAGCAACAGAGGAGGGATCCTTCTCCTGGGATGGACAGACCTGCAATAGATGTTGTGTGTACAGAACACAGACAGCATAAAAAAATTTGGACACAATATGGGTTGCAAAAAAGTTGACTGGAAGTCACTTATCTTGAATTTTCTCTTGTGTCTTCCCAAATAAAGACGCAGAGATTATACTTATACCGCAACGTAGCTCATTTCAGACTAAGAAGCTAGAGCAGTTCTTCCTACAGAGCAAAAGAATCTATGATATTGTTTTTAACATAATAAAGTATCTGGCCTATAACTGATTACCCCAGTATGTGTTAGTAGCATCAGATAAGTTGAACTTTAAATGGGTCTGGGTTGTGGATCCCCAGGGGTCCTTGAAGAGGTTCCCATGGGGTCCTTAATGAAGAACAAGAGTTTTATTCTTGTGTCATCTTTATCAGTGAGCACACTGGGAATAATATTTAACAGCTCTCCATGTGAAGATGTTAGGATAAAAAAGTTTGAGAATTCTGAAAAAAAATCATTACAGAGTCACCAGAATCCACCTGCATTTACAAAACCAGACTATAAGTGATATTTCACTGGTAAAAGTGTGCTGTAATTTGTAACACATCCACCAATATTAACAAAAACTTTATGTTTTCAGGAAACCATTCATGTATATTTATGGAGCTTTTGCCATGCAGAGTTTTGTCCATTTGAATCAAACCCAGGTGAGCTTTGCCCCTTGGTGCAGTTTGTTTTGGGCAGGTGTGAACACAGCAATCGCAGGTGTGGACCAAAACAACTGGTCCGAGACTGTTTGCCACAACTGGTGTCAGACCGCTTATAAGCGAACCCTTGAGTGCAGCTCGATTGCAGTGAGAACAAAAGTTGACCCTGATTCCACCCAGCTGCGGGAAGTGAACCAAACACACGACATTTTATTATTACAGGTCACGGTTGGAAAACATGGGCTCAACTTCACCAGTGATGCCAACGTCTGATTGCAGAATGTGTTTTGTGGAAAGAGTTGATCAACCTGGAGCCTTAACAAGCGTTCATAACGAGCAACATGTTTGTTAGTATCACCTGTGACACTGGCTTCATGTTGTCAGTGCTCAGTTAATTTCTGTGAATTCTGTGCACACTTGCAAAAGGCTTGTTTACATTTTCTGCCGGTATACTATTTCTGATCAATAAATGAAAATCTTTTGCGAGTGCGTTTCCAACCCTGCCCTTTCTCACACCCTTCTCAGCAAATGTTTTCTGTTTTGTGCAGCGTGAAGCCCGATTGGACAAAATAGACAACAAACCAAAAGTATCAGTTTCACTCTGATTAAGACAAGGCAAACAGACTAGGTGAGAAAGCACCCTTAGAGACCCCATCTTCATGTAATTTTTTTAACTTTGATACTACTTATTGTGAAACATAGTATTAGCTTACTGCAGGGGAGAAAGAGCTCTTTCAACGTGAAAAGGTTTCAGACACAGTGTTAAAATAAAGAGAGGGTAAACTGACTTCTGTAAAAGTCAAACACTGGTTGTAGCACTAATTTCACTCAGTAACTTTTGTTCTTTGTCCAGTTGTCTGGAAATTATTATCTGAACACTTACACTATAAAAGAACAACAAAACAATTGATTTTTTCCCCTCTGTATTCCAAGATGTTTTTATGTGGAGTTATTGATCCAGAGGGTCAGGGGCTAAGCCTGCCTCTACACATAACAAGCAGGTGTTGTTATGCACTGTACGTCAGTGGTGACACAAATCATGTCAGCATAGGCAAATGCCCTGTGCAGATAGCACACTTAATGAAGGCCGCTCAGTGGATCTTTATATATTTAGCTGGGGCTGGGGAAGCCTGCATCAATAAGTATGATGACATAGATCATATGAACCTGCGTCATCAGTGCTTCCACGTCTGTGCTAATTTAATTGGGTGGTGGGGCGGGAGGAGGGCTGGTCCATTGCTAATAGTGACTATGTAGGTCTCCAACTCCTATTCCTGTAAACTAGATCATTTTGTACAGCCGTGGTCCTTACTGAGTAATGGCGATGCTAGGGAAAGAAAGGAGAGGGAGAGAGAGAGGCAGTTTTCTGCCCTACTTAGACTTTTTACACATTCCTCTTCTTTTTATGTCCGTCAGTCTTCCTGTCCTTCCATCCTTCTGCCCTTACTTTTCTGTCTTTTATGATTTCCTTAATCCCTCTCCTTTCTTTCTTCTTCTTTTGTGCCCTTCCATAAAAAATGCCCTTGCTTTTACTCTCTCAAGCTTTCCACATATTCATCCATTTTTTTGCTCTGACCTCTCTCTCCATCTTCATACTGCTCCCTCTCTTTCTATTCCCCCTTCCCCGCCAACGGTTTCCCTTTGCCTTCCATCTTCATCTCCCCATTTTCCCTGTCATCTCTCCTACTTTTCCGTCTACCAGTCTTTCCTCTCCTGCCTTCACTCTTTGCTCTGTTGGTGTCATTTCCTCTGTGTTGTTTCTTTTCTTTTTCTCCATTATCTGTTTTTCTCCACGTCTCATCCATTCTGTGATGTCATCCGTTCTCCCTCCACATTTCCTCATCTTTATGGTGAGCTTCTCACCTGCATACCACTCTAGTCACATTCACTCTTACTCTTTCTCTCCTTCATATGCTTTATTACCGTCACTTTTTCACCCCTCTTTGCCCCTTCCTGTCCTCTCTCACTGCTAACCCTCCATTCCTCTGTTCCTCAAACTGTTAACTGTATCTTATCTTCTCCACCCCTCCCGATCCCCTCTCACCCCTACCTTTATGTTTTTCTCTCCTCTCCTCTCCTCACAGGTTATGTTAGGTCATACTGTTTGTGACAGTGAGTTAAAACCTGAACCTGTGTCCAGGGCTCAGCTCCTGACCATAACTTTTACTTGGTACTCAGATGACCGGTATTTCCCCCCAATTTACACTTTCTACTCAGAGGTGTTGTTAAGCTTAAGGTTGTTGTTGTGTGTGTGTGTGTGTGTGTGTGTGTGTGTGTGTGTGTGTGTATCTGTCTGTCTGTCTGTCTGTGTATGTGAGAGAAAGGGCATGAGCAAGTGATAGGTAGATAGATAGATAGATAGATAAATAGGTGAACAGACTGACAGATAGAGACAGAGAGAACAAGATGCTATTAAGGTCCTGTTCAGGGGAATAGGGTGTTTTATTGTAGTTTTACTGTGACCATCAACTTTTACTGTTGGAGACCTCCTTCCATCTGTCTACTAGGAGCTGTGTGTGTGTGTGTGTGTGTGTGTGTGTGTGTGTGTGTGTGTGTGTGTGTGGCTGCAAGCTCAGCCATGTGACATCTACAGCATTCTGAGGACAAGTGAGCAGC
>OMKZ01018234.1:0-14184 GCA_900302535.1 Neoniphon sammara | reverse complement strand
TTTGGTCAAACTACTCAGTCTGGGTAAGTCAAAAACAAGCCAAGCCAAAACATTGGATTGCTCCTTTAACTAATAGTTTAAATATATGAAACTGCTTCCCAATACAGGTAATATAATAACTATGATAACATTTTACAGTGGACATCACTGGCAGTAGCAACTGTTTCATCTTTTCACATGACAGATATCGCATAGCAGGCGAGAGCTCTGTATTAACCATCTATTTCCATTTTGTCTCTCCCTGGGAAAGGTGATCATGCAGGTTGAATCCAGGCAACAGGGTTTTATTGATCTGCAGTCATTTTACTCGCAAAGTTCAGAGTTATTGATTACCCTTCAGGAGGATGTCCATTCGACGAGAGGAAACTCAGAATCCATACCCACATCTTCTCCTGGGGGCAAATATACAAGAAAACATCTTCAAGCAGGCAGTTGGACACAGCATGCAATTGACTATTAATATAAAAGTCTTTCACTCCCCATGGGAAAAAAAATATAGCTACAGTGGCTTTTGTAAGTCAATTTAATCTCAACAAGCGAATCACACTCTGGTCAGGCTAGAATAGGCATCACTCACACAAACAGACACATTCATTCTCACGGTTACTCACACACACACTCACACACACACACACACTTCCACACAACCTGAGAGATATGATATCAGGCACTAAAAGAGAAAGAGGCGTAAAAAATTGGCATGTCTAATTGCCCACGCGACTTCAGTTCTAATTTCCTCATTCATTTTTCTTGCTTTGCTTTGTGTCTTGGTGTGTGTGTGTGTGTGTGTGTGTGTGTGTGTGTGTGTGTGTGTGTCGCAGTGTGGTGTTTTAAGAGGATGTAGTCACGCATGTGAAGAGTACAGGGAGCCCAGAGTTTTATAGGCCTATTATCCCCACTCTGATAATAAGGAACAAACCATTACTCTCCCCAGCCCTGACATTAATGCCCAAATGAGCAATAATTAACTCAGAGACAAAAACAGGCACACTCACACCCTTGCACACACACACACACACACACACACACACACACACTTAGATGAGCATATGCATGCAGGTATGTAAGCATACAAACATTATGCATGCATTTTTGGCATACAGTTTACATATGGTTTTCTCTCCCTCCTCCCTCCCTCTCTCCAGCCCTCTCCCTTACTTTTATCTCTTTATTTACCGCTCATCCACCATCCTTGGCTACGAGTTGATATATATTTTTTTCGGTGAATTAATGAGGCTGAAATTAGATTAGTCTTTTGTGCCTAATTATTTCGTCAGCCCTTATTATCAATGCCTACCCATGCAAAAGGCAGTAAAACGTTATGGAAATGAGTAGGGAATATGCAGCGGAAAATGTAAAGTGATGCCCAAGCTATTTTCGCTGAGCTTCGGGACGGCCGAATTGGATGCACAAATTAGCGCTTTAACCTTATACCGCGAATGAACTCGCTCGCTGAGCAGCTCCCATAAACAACATTCAAAGATTCACTTGAGCGAGTTACACTGCAAAAAAAAAAAAAAAAAAAAAAAAAAAAAAAAAAAAAAATTAAGAAGAGAAAACGGAGTTGTCCTGTTTTTGTCTTGCACTGCGCCGCGATAAGGCTGGTTACAAGACGTGTATGAATCAGGCCGTGGCACACAAGCGTCGGTACTCTTTAACGCGTGGGCAGGCCTGTATTCCCTTGTCAGGAGATTGCATTGGCTGGCAGAGTGCTGTGAGTTTGAGCACGTCCTAATGACTGACAAGCAGGCAGCAGCTCATGCAAATCAGCCAGTGGTACCAGGGATGAACCCATGCATCTGTCTTATTGAATCCACATCTGCACCGCTCCCATTATCAACTATGACAGCCTGTGTGTATGTGTATGTGTACATGTGTGTGCACTTTGGGCAGATTTGAGTCCTCATATATCATTGCTATTTTTGCTGTTCTTTCTTAAATGCGTGTTGCCCTTGTATATTATGCACCAGCTTCTCAAAAGACACATTGAAAACAAGGGAAAACTTTGCATGTCGTTCTTGAAAAACAGGCTTCATGATTATCTGACAGCAGCAGTAAGCGTTCTTTTTTTATGTGCGTGTGTGTGTGTGTGTGTGTGTGTTTGGCTTCGCTTGACACTCATTTGTCCTTGCTGAGAGCTTTGTGTCTGCAGCAGTTATCAGTGCCACCTAGCAGCGCCACAGAGAAGCACTTGGCATTGAAGCCCTGGTTAACAGCCTGACATGGCTGTCACACACACATTATACACACACACCATAACACGCAAATGCATTTTGGCACATATACAATCAATGCACACACACAAGCGCAGGCGTATGTATGCCTGTTGTTACTTTTTTCCAAATGACATACAGTATCTCTATAATTGGCTATCAGTGCCTAATTATTTGCCGCACACATAAACATACATATACATGCACACCTAGGCAGGTATACACACATGAATAGGCTTTGGATAGATGTAAATATAGACGTGCAGTTTTCACCCAGTAATGAACCATTAACAACAGAGCGGAGAAAAGAAACCCCATACTAATGCTGTCTCCCGACAGCATTAGTATGGCCACAGGAGATCCGGTGAAGTTAATAATTACCGAAGAACCACCTTGAATGTTATCCTGTTTGAAACGACCATGACAGTGATTTTCTCAGGCGGAAATTACCTACGGTTTTTCAGACAACTCCAGGGTCCGCTGTGATTCGACTTAAATCCACCGCACCTTCTCAGTCATTTCAGCCATTGACAGAGATAAGTAGTGTTTTTTGAGCGGGACATTATTTTTGGCCCTTTGTTATTCAAATTCGTTTTTGCAAAATTTAATGTGGAACTTTTTTTTTTTATCACAATCAAGAGGTGTAGATGTGGCTACAATCACATGACACTGCAATTGCCTGGGCAGCTCTAGTAATATTTACATTTTTCTTTTTCTTTTTTTTCCCCTAAAAGACATTTCATGGTAACTTTCTCTGTCCTCACAACCCTCCAGCTAAAAGCAGACGATTCACTGCTATTGTTTTTTTGATGCTTTCTGAAATATGTCCTGTGCCATTTATATCAACAGTCAGTTCTCCATATGTTGCATGCATAATGTAATATTATTTGCAGCAAACTGGGACATCAAAGGTTAGATATAGCTACAAAAAAAAAATGGGATAAATCATACTGAGTGCCCTGTAAGCCTCTAAGCCAATAATAATGATAACAATAATATTGTGATACGTACTCCTTTCTCATGCCCCCATCCACAGGGAGGGCAGAGGTCAGAGTCAGCAAGAGAACAGCGTCTCTAGAGCTGAAAGGGATTCATTTTCTTGCTCAAGGGCACTGAAGCAGTCCAGGTTGAAGGATGGTCTCTGCGACCACCAGGCCACCCTGCGGCCGCTGTGATGCTGCCAGTTTTCATAAGTGACATCACAGCCAAGCACTTCCTTTGCTTTTGCACACAGTGTTGCAAATAAATAAATAGATAGATAAATAAATAAATAAATAAATAAAAATAAAAAAGTGCCACAACACTAGTTATTGCATTCTCACAATGCAGGATAAAAAATCAATGGCAATATAATTACAGCATCTATCTTCCCATTAAATGCATTCTCTTTTAATTACAGTAACAAAGTGAGAAAAAGTATATTTTAGATAACAAATAGAGTCCTTTGGGGTTGTGTATCTGCTTATTGCGTGCATTTGTGAGTTTGTGCATGAGTTCTTGCACGCTCCTGCACTCAAAACACACGCGCGGCATTGACACAGCCATACTTCTGTGCCACTTAATGAAAATAGCTCTCTGCTCTAACCACTGTAAAGCACAAGTAGCTGTGGCTTCTGCAGAGTGATTGCAATGAGCGAGTAGCCCTCTCATCTATCCTCTGCAATCTGAAGACGCTGTCTCTCTTTCTCAGCAGATGGCACACAGCACCAAGACTGAGTGAATACCAATATAGCTCCTCCATCTGTTTTCTCCCGCATACTTTCAATAACAGGCACTCAGTGAGTCGGCTGGCGAGCGTTAGTATGTCAGGATGTGTGGAGTGAGGAAAAATCTCCCTCATCTTCACAGCGCTACAATTTGTCTTGTCTACAATTTGTTATATTGAGCCACATTCATGCTGATTTGGAGGTGTGCTGTGATTGCTTTAATATTTCCTCTTTGTAATTGTGCATCCTGCTTGCATGCGGACTTGGGTAATTATGTGGAAAATTGAAAAACTGTGATTGTGTTTGAAGAAGGTCATTTGGAAAAACCATATTCACTCCCCATTCCATACTTAGTAATTTTTGTACAATAGACATGAAGGTTTGATGTATATGGGTGTTTGAAGAACAATGCTGACACTGATAACTCTGGTAACTAATAACTTAGACTTCACTTGGCTAAGGCTGATATTGTGTGGTGATAATCAGTGTCTTTAAGTTTGACCATTTTCACAGTGAAAAAATGTGTTTTCACCGCAGAATTTAGAATTGAAAGAGCTTAGATCATTAAATACTAAGACCATAACTGAAACCCAGGATGGTGATGGTAATAATAATAATAATAATAATAATAATAATAATAATAATAATAATAATAATAATAATAATAATAATTTGGGATAAGGTATATAGATAGATAGATAGATAGATAGACAGACACACACACACACACACACATTTTTATTTTCATTTACCAGCCCCATATATTAGATAAAATTTTATTATCACCCCATAAGAGCTCAAGTACTAAGACAACAAAATGCAGTTTAGTATATAAACAGAAATGCAAATATCAGTCTAAGTGCATATATCAATCTGACCATCCAAGCTTGTAACAACAGCCAGTAAACTTTTAGGTACATCTCTGCCAAGCCTTGATGGCACTTATAAAGACCGTGTTTTGAGGAAGGCAAATTCAATCATGAGAGATGACAGACATCCACTTACAAACTGTTTCAAACTTCTGCCATCTGCACGACGTTACTGCGCCCCCCTCTTCACAAAAAAATGGTCCAAACACTCGTTTATACCACAAGCCATCAGATTCTTAAACACAACCAAGTAACAGGGTGTCCAGCTGGTCTGGCCCAAGTGTTTCCATCTCATTTCAGGATACAAGTGTTTATAAACATTATTTATTCTCTTTTCTAATGTATAGCTGGTGTGCTTGTATGACTGTGGATGTGTTAAATTGTTGTTTATGTAATGCCTTGAGAATTCTCTGCTGCAAATCAATTTCCCCAAGGGGACAAATAAATGCATATATATATATAAGCTTATTTATATGTGTATGTGTATGTTTGTGTGTATAGCTGTTGCACTTGTGTGTGAGCTGTTTGTTTGCAGTTAGAGGAGACAAGGTCAAGGATGTAGGGAATAGGTGAGCAAGAGAGAGAGGGGTGGGGGGATGGGGGGCATCTCCAACCTCACGGGTGTCATCACTCGTCCAAACTCTCTTTAACCTCCCCTCCCATCCACCCCCATCGTTTGCCAAGCATTCATCTCACTCTCATTACACCCATCATCATTACATGGCCAACATCCACTACACCTCTTTTTTACCTGCATAACAATGGCCTATGTGTAATGACAATGCAATAACCTCAACGGGGGATCGTTTTCTGCAAGTGTAAGGCTTTATGTGGGTTTAATGGCGAGGGCTGTGTGGAAGCAGGGCCTCGGGAGTAATGTGGTGTGTGTTGGATGACAGGGAGGACGGACAGCCAGGTCAGGGGGCAAAGGGATGCTGCATCGCAGACTGTTTCCTATGGCATGACACCCATACACAAGTATAGGCAGCCATAAAGCAGCTGCGCACACACATAAATAGAAACACATGAATATGCGATCAATTTGCACACAGGTCCCCACATATGCACACTCGCACACACACCAGTTTACTAGTGTGGCTGCCTTTATCCAAGTAATGTCTATCCCAAATACAAAAACACATAAAACATGCCTAGACTATCTCTCTTTCTTCCACAAACACACTCACATCTATACACACACCCTCACACACGCATGAGCCCATTCAAGGAGTGTGCCCCCCCCCGAGTGTTAATGAGGGGTCGTAAACCCTGAAAAGCCTCCGTCTCCTAGAGTCCAGGGTCAGCAGGGCCACAGTCTGAAACCGATGAATTAAACATCAGTCTATCTATCTGGCAGGTATAAATATTTCTCTTCCATTCTGACCGGAGCAGTGTGACACAAGGCCAAAGTCCTTCCACAGAGTCCCCGACACAGTTTGACATAGGGGGAGATGATGATTGTCACTGTAATGGGATACAGGGTGAAGCACAGTTGTAGAGTAGGTTTCATATTAGGCCCGTGAAATGATGTCCTACTGCAGAGGTGGAATATCAGGAGGAGGGATTGGGGGGGAGGGGGGCTACAGATGCTGTGAATTGAACTCACGGCTGCTTCTCGGCATGGCAGCATTCTATTAGTATATGTTGGGATAGAGACGTGCCATCCTGTACAGAGAAATGAGACATCATGCTGCAACTTCGTGAACTTTCAAACTCGTATGGAGTTCATATGAGCTTGTTGTTTTTTTTTATTTAACTCAAGGGCAGCCATGCAATCTTTCCATCCCCTAAAGAATAAACTAGTGCTGAAAATCTGTGCCATGAACACTTTAAATTGGGGGCTCCCTCCCATGTATATACTGTAGCTGTCAGTGGAGGAATGAATAATCTGTGCAATGCTGCGAGACTAGACAGAGAGCGAAATCAAATGAAAAACAGAGAAATCATAGACTCCTGTTGCTAAATATGTTGCAATGATATTACAATCAGCCATGCTGAGGTAGAGCGGCACTGGATTTTCAACTTTAAATATGTCAATTCAGAAACTTCCTCTTCGGCACAGAGCAGGTGATCCATTATTATTAGCTTCTCCCTTTTTTCCACAGTGCCATGGTCTACAATAACCAATCAGGATGAGATACTTCACTCTATATATGGACACTGTCAAAATTCCTCAGTGTGGGTTTCTACTCATGAATTTGTAATTATATAAATGGAAGAATAGACTGCATAACTGTGAAAATATGATAAATAAATGTTAAAGGGACGTTTTGAGCAAAATACCCTCTTTCTGACTTACCCAGACTGAGACAAAATGTTCAGTTTTCAACTCTGTACGTCCACTGGTTCAGTCCCTACGGATAGCATTTCATGTTGGCTTAGCATAAAGACTTGAAGTCTATAGGAGTCATTAGCCTAGCTCCGTCAAAGTGCTCTGTCAAATACACATGATACACTGTGTGAATAAGACAGCTTCAGTGTTGCTGTAAGGCTTATTTTTTCACTTTGACGGAACTAGGCTAATGACTCCTGTAGACTTCAAGTCTTTATGCTAAGCTAACACAAAATGCTAACCTTGGGAACCGAACCAGGTGTAAATGGTATCGAACATTTTGTCTCAGTTTGGGTAATCTGTAAAAGGGTGTTTTGCCCTAAGTATTCCTTTAACACCAAACACAATAATAACACAACACATACATTTTATAGTCCAGCACATTGTTGTACAAACAGTGATTCAATGCATGTATGTAATTATGCTATACACTATAGACGGGTGTAATAAATGAGTGAAAAAACATAGCGGAGTGGTCTCTTCCAGGATGACAATGCCTCCATTCACAGAGCATAAGGGCTCACTGAATGGTTTGATCATTATGGAAATGATGTAAATCATATGCTATGGCCACAGCACTCACCAGATCTCACCTCAACTGAAGAGATTTTGGACTGACGTCTTAGACAGCAATCTCCACCACCATCATCAAAACACCAAGTGAAGGGAAAATCTTTTGGAGGAATGGTGTAGAATTGGAGAATCTATGCCGAGGTGCATTGAAGGTGTTCTGGCGGCTTGTGGTGGCCCAGCAACTTATAGACACCTGTTGTTATTTTCTCCTTTGATTTGTCACCTGTCTGTCTGTTTGCTAAAGTTATGGTACACTCCAGAGACCAGATGGAGACAGCTTGGGAGCCAGAGAGCTGACATCATATAAATATAATTTGATCTGTTTTTCACACTTTTTCTTTTTCTTTTTTGTAGAATTTATAGAAATATACATTGGCTCTCAGCTCAGGCTTTCCTCAACAGTCTTCTTTTCTATAGTGGTCTTGGCCAAATCCTGTTGGTGTATTATCGATGGGGCCTCCTGACATATCAGGCCAATACCATAACAATACACCAAAAGCAGCGTGGGCCAGACACAAAGACCAAGAAGACCAAGCTCTGACAAAACCGTGATCATAAGAAATAACATACACACTGCTGAGCTCTTTTTTAGTAGTGCGGGGAATCTCCGTGTGAAAAGCCAAGTTCAAAGGAAAAAAGCTCCCACACATGCAGGATCACCTCCACATCGATTTATTTGTCGACATTTCGGTCAAGCAACCTTCCTCAAGACATCTCAAGGCCAAGCTCTGACTAAACACCACAGGGAAAGAGTAAAGAGGCAGATCGAACCAGATTCCGGTTGCAGACTTGCCTTGGCACCATGAAGTTGAAGTCACAGTTTGCTAAAATAGTGTAGATCATTGTCTGACAGGAGACGCATTTAATAGAAAGAGTGTGCTTGAACCGTTCCCAGTAGCCCTAGATTGAATGTCCCTCTGCTTTGTTTGATATAATTGATTCATTGATTGGCTGGTGTTTTTTAGATTTGAATCATTAATTACCAATTTAGCAAATGTTTTATTAACAGCTGTCATTTAAATGAGCTCTGTCACAATTCTGGCACAATTCGCCAGTTATAATAATGAAGTCCCTGTTTAAACTGGGGTGTTTTATAGTCAAAGATTTTCAAACAAATTTGATCCACTGCTTCTGAATAACCCAATCCAAATGATTTGATAGTACATTTGTTTCAAATATACAGTAATTATACAGATGTTCAATTATGGTTATATATATTTTATTTTAAAGCAGCAAAAAAACACCACAGTTCTGGTTCTAATGTGGGCATTGTTGCATCTCTGCTCCATTGCGGTAACAGAATTTGGCAGACATGTCAGCAACCAGGAATGAAAGGTGTAAACTCGGTCTCATGATGAGATGAAATAAAGCACATTGTAATCAAGAACCTACCTCTGATTAATAGGGAAAATGCCTTCTAAGTAACGTGAATTGACATTGGAATTGATAAGTAGGCTGTAGGTGGATTTAAAAATAATAATAATTTAAACGTTTGCACCTAAATTAAAACATTTCACATTTTCACTGGGTGGTAAATATCGTGCACAGTCCGGGGTTAAATAAGTTGTTTTTCCTTTAGTAAACTGGAAGCAAGCAGCTGTTATAATAATTAGAATATTCCCTTCTAGTTTTGCGAATTCTAGCTGACACACCTTAAAATACCTATTTATCAGGTCTAAAATGCTAAATGTACCCTGATGTCTGCCTACAATTGCATCTGCAAAACCTACAGGTGATAAATCAGAATTGTCACTTTTTATGCATGTGATGCTATTAGCACCACCATAAACCTTAAGTAAATCAGGGGATCAGGGTTTCTTGGTGATCGGACACTGGAAGTGGACATGTCACAAAGGTTTGAACCGGGGCTTACAGGCTGTAGGAAGGTCTACCTTTTTATTTACCACTTTGCTGCCAAAGTCGTATAATATAATAAGGAGAGTAGTGTTAAAATGTAATTGTAAATGTAAATGTAATTCTAAATTATCATACAAAAGACAAAAGTATTTAACTTTCATCATTTTACATTAATGCACCTGATTTGATTTCATTATTGTACTGTAAATTCTATCCTTCCACTTTTTTGCAATTATAATCAAATAAATGTCTTTATTAATTAATTAAAGAACTGACCAGCACTTATTTTATTTGAAGTGGTTGGCATGGTGCCTAAATCTCACTCTTGGCTTGGTGCCGAAATCTTCCGTTTGCCAACACTGATCCAAGGTCAGTGTTGGTCTAAGGTTAAACATATTTGCCTGTCTAGTCCTGGAACTCAGCCTGACAGTACGGAACCTGAATGACAAGGACTACACGGAAAGGGACAAATTGAGGCCATTGCTGGAAAAGAAGCTGATGGAGGAGTGGTGTGAGATAAGATGATATGATAGCTACAAAGGAACTGGAGCTTACTGTATGGTTGTTCACTCTGTATAGAATTGATAGTGCCCAGATTCTGACTAGACAGGCATGAATAACAATGGTGACATGCCAGTAGTGGACTTGGATCAAATAGCATTTGCAAACAATCCTGTGTGTTTGTTTTACAGTGTACAGAGTTACAGATGGATGGGGTCGAACACATCACATTCATTCCCACAGTTGGGGGAAGTGTATTTTAGTCTTTGACCTACAGAAAACACTGCATGCTCCCTGAAGCTGCACCTGCATTACAATTCCACTATTACAGGTTTGATTGAAACTACTTAGATTAGAATGCAAATTGTTGCTTACAATTGAAGGCTCTACCGTTTTATCCATGCTTATCTCCTGGATTAAAGTGCAATGAAAGGTGGAATTAGGCAAACTTTGCTGGTTTCGGAAATCACATGGAGGGGGTTGTTTGACCCATTCAGCTGAAACCACTCAAAATACATATTAATTAGGGTAAACGAGAGAGACAGAAGCGTGTGCTCCACTTTTTCCATATTTTACATATGCATAACACTGTGGACTTGCTTAGTAGATGAGTAGTATGCAAAAACTTTAGCACTGTCGTTTAGTGGACCCTCGCCTAAGGCAATTACTGTTAATGAGGGAACCAACCTAACTAGGAGACTATAAAGGTACTAAATATTCCCAACATATTCTAGTACAGAACAGACTTCATCCCGTTCCTAAAGACTTGTTGAGTTTATTTTCTTGGGCCATTTATTTTTCTATTGCGTATTCTACACCTGATATAATGGGGTTTTTTTTGTTTGTTTGTTTTTTGTTTTTTTTTTTGTTTTTTTTTCCCCTCGGGACACTAATTGATTTCTTCCCATCTTCTGTAGTCTTAAAACTTTGGAGTCTGCACTCATTTGGCTCCTTCCTGAGGTCTGAGAATGAGAACAAAGGCCTTTGTTTGAAATCATGAGGTCGAGTAGAGGTCAAGCCAATAGAGGATCAAAGCATGTGTTCCCAGGCAGTGAGGAGGAACAGCAGCCTTTGATCTCCACCTCACTGTGGACAGGAGGGTGAATTGCTGCTCACTGCTTTGGATCTGTGTTTACTTTACCTCAAGGGTACTTTCCTGGAAAAGAATTTTATATACTGTATGTTGGGAGAGAGAACAAGTGCACAGGGAGTTGGCTAAGCAGAGAAAAAAGGAGAGCCGGGCTAACTTTGAAGCAGGGAGATATGTACACTTGTGGATTTTCATATTCACCGAGCCTGGATGTTCAGATGTTTTTTTGGCTGCCAAGTTGGATTAGGATGGCCTCTTCACATCCTGCTGTAGCCTGTAATCATAGGCCACTGGCTCAGATAATGGATCAGGTGCACATGCTATACTTCAGAATTGGAAAGAGTGGTTGATAAGAGCAACTGAGAGCAATTAGAGTTAGCAGAGTAGAAGGGATAAGATTCAGTGTGAAGAGGGCGATATGAGATGCTGCTTGAGAAGATGGGCTTGAAGTCTGTGATGGAAGATGCGAAGTCATTCTGTTGTTCTGACTGGAGTGCGGAGATCAACGATCATTCCAGCATTGGGAAGCCAGGAGAGAAGAGTTGACACCAAGTAGGGAGATTAATAGGACTGGACAAGGTCTGGATGTATGGAGTTGTAGGACTGGACCCTGGTGTACAGGTATGGAGGTGTCGGACTGGACCATAGTCTGAAGGCATATTTGCGTCCCAGCCACACCCATTTAAAACCCCACAAGGTATATAAAAAAAAGTAGCTTCCACTGGTGAATTAATTTGGCCTCTCACCTATGCAGCAAGTTCAATCCAGCTGAACTTTGATTTGCTAATTTGCACAGCTCAACGACGTTCAACCAATGAGAGATTATGCAGGATTGACCTCAGGATTGAAGCTTCGTGCTCCTGGTTCCTGTGTCATGGTGAAGGATGCACCCACAGCTCTTTTTGGCCGCAATTGCCTTCCTTCCTTCTTCTCAGAACAAGCAGCAAATCCAGATCCTCCTTTTGATGTAATGTGAGATGCATGCTGAGACACCACTTGCCATAAATGCTACCAGCAAAAACTGAAGTGTAGGACTGGACCATGGCCTGGAGGAATGAGTAGAGTCCAAGCTCAGAGTCGAGAGATAGAGCTTCACTTCTGTCATCAGACCAATCATATTGCAAAGTAAGACGTCGCTTGTCACAATCTTTAGCTGAGTCATTGCAGCTAAAAGATCCACAGTATAATAGAAAGCTAGCATAGGAAACAATCTCAAAAGAGGTATCTAACTGTCTACATACTTACCTACTTTTCTACCTACCTATCTATCTATCAGAGAGCAATCAGAAAGAGTGTACTTTCTTCTGAGGTATGGGGGTGTAGCACTGGACCATGATTTGGACTTTGAACTTGAGCAAGGAGGTGGGTTGCGTACCTGGTGAGGACGGTTCTGATTCAGTGTAAACTGAACATAGCTATAGCTGTATCGGTGCTTGAAACAGGCTGTAAATATTAAGGTGACCATATAAAAAGTACTTCTGATGCTTTCACTTAACACATGCGACCAAATGCGTTCCCAGGGCCTGTCATCTATTCATTTGCATTCTGTCTTCCCTCCAAGAATTTAACAAGTGGAAATCAACTTCAGTCTATAGATAAACAGTCGGCGAAGGTCTCTTGGGAGAGGCTTTTTTTTTTGAGTGCTACTTTCCAGCTCCTGTAAACAAGAGAGGCTATAGCGCAGCAGACACTCATTGTAGCAGAAATAGAAGTAGAATAATACAAAGAGGAATGAGAAAGAGAACGATGTCCTGGTTCATGACTCAGACTGTCTGAACACCTCCTCCTACATTTTCTTTCTGTCTCTCTCTTTCCTTCCCCGTCTCCTTTAGCACATATCATTTTTCCCTACAAACTCTTATTTCTGTACTTTGTGTGCCAAAGTCTACGTATGAAGTGCTAAGATGAAAGCGTCTCTCTTTTTCTCTCAGAGGAACAAGCCTCAGTGAAGGTGATGGCTTTATTTCCTCACTGCTGAGCTGCTACTGAACATTTCCTGACAAAAAAACACCAGTGACTAATTCCAGCAGTTCGACAAGTTGGCTGAGAAATGCAGTAGACAGCTTTCACCAGCGTTTCACCACAATCTCTCCCATTATCTATTCAGTGAGATGTGTTTTTTTTGTTGAATGTGTCTTTCTTTCATGTTGCAACTTGTTCTCTCAAAGAAGCAAATTGCTAACACATACTGCAGCGATGTATATAAGACGCAGTAGAAACTTTATAACCTTTGACTTTTTAATTTTATGTTTAACTTTATTGATGCCTGTGGGAAAACATTTGCATTTGCAGGCATTTGCAGCAGCAGGGTGTAATAGGATACAGCATAAAAGATAAAATATGAATAGAGAAAATGGAGGCTGTTTGCATAACTCAGTGATTACTTTGTATCAAGAATCAAGCGAGTATGAATGAAAACTGTGTAAAAACAAGTGCATTGTTTATAATGCAGATGCATCACTGGGCCTGCTAGTGGCGCTAGAGGGAAGGTTATGGGGTCACCCAAATTGTCAAATTTCATCCTCTAGCCAACATGAATATTGTCACAAAATGTTATGGCAATCCACTGTATGGATTTTGAGATATTCCATTGCAATACTGACATTTTGGCCTGCTTGTTGTGCTAGAGGGAAGGTTAAAGGGTCACCAAAATTGACAGATTTCATTCACTAGCCAGCATGAATGTTCACCAAATTTTGTCCATCAAACAGATTTGAAGATATTCCCCTCTGGGCATGAACTGCTAACCCTACTTCCCATAGGGCTTATATGAATTACAAGAATTACATCATCATGAGAACAGAGGAAGTGCAGAGGAACATACTGAGATAAAGAATAAATGAATGAAAGTAAGTAAGTAAGTAAGTAAGTAAGTAAGTAATAATAATAATAATAATAATAATAATAATAATAATAATAATAATAATAGCAATATAATAATAATAATAATGAAAATAAAGTGAAGTGTAACACTATAAATATTATAAATTAAGATGAATATATATTATAATATAATAATATATTATAATATAGGGCAATAGTT
>OMKZ01018232.1:23472-48435 GCA_900302535.1 Neoniphon sammara | reverse complement strand
GACCTTCTGAAGTACCATATTATATTTGGATATACCACAACAAGAACATTAGTTTTTCTTTCCGCTAACATGGTATTACAAATACAACAGGATATAATTTGCTTCTTTTCAGTTGCTTATTTTCTTAGTACTAACTGATAAATACCTCTAAAAATAATGAATCGTAACAATGTATGCTATCAATGTATGCTACAGAGTATGGTGCTTAAGTAACATCAAAGACCAAATTAACAACAGCCTGGAAATGCAGAGTTTACTTCATGCTAAATAGGAAAGCATTTCAGTTTGTTAGTGTGTTGAAACAATGGCTTATTAAGGCAAACTCAAGCTAACAGGCCATTAGAGACTCATGTCTACACAGACAGAGCAAGAGATGATCATGTGAGGAAAACACACAAGTACTCCATTATGCTAGTTCAGACACAACATGAGTCTATGGCATTATGTTGTTTCAACTGACCTTCAACATTGCAAATTGGGTAACACAGTACTAGAGTTCAAAAGAGTAACTTTGGTAGGAGTGTGTGTAAAATGTATGGAGTCAATATAAGAAACAAAAGAAGAGGGAGGAGCTTCCTGACAGATGTAAAGGTAAAATACTGGTATGAGGCCACAGTTTGGGATAACTAAACTAAATATCCAAAGAGCTTTGAAGAACACAAAGGGGAGAAAGCACAGACATTTCAAGCTCACTCCAGCACGCTGTAATCTTAAGGACTGTCTGTATTTTTCATTTCAAAATTCAGCGTTGAAAGGATAGTCCTTGTGCTTCAAGGCCCTGTGAGATTAAAAAAAAAGAAAGAAAGTAAATTAGAATGGAAAACAGTCACAAAGTGTCAATACATATTTAACAATTTTATTACTCTAGCCTAGAAGTCTACATTGTTTCTATAAAGGTTAATATTTTATAATGTTTATAACAATAATTAAAATAATAATGGAGGATTATCTAGTTACAAGGTGCTTCAAAATTAAAAGGAGCTCAAGAAACATAAACAATCCACATTAATAACGTCTTTAATTGACATTATGTAATTAACTAATGATCTCACCCCTGCATGGGGCAGACCCGCCAGTTTCTGTTGAACCCTAATATGGTCTTCATTTCCTCCTCAGTTAGCTCAAAGTCAAACACCTGCGAGGTTGAAAACAACAACAGTCCAAATGTACGAGCCAAAAGTGATGTGTATAAAGCAGAAGGAGAGCTGAACCCAGAAAATATGTGAACAATTTCTCACACAGCCAATTACCTGGAAATTCTCCTGGATGCGGTGAGGTGTGATGGATTTGGGAATAACGATCACATTCCTCTGGATGTGGAAACGGATCAGAACCTAAGAGAAAGGAGGGGAAGCAGGGCAATAACAAAGAGATTCAGCCTACTATTATGGACATAAATCAGAGCAGATCAGTAGGGAACAATGCAGCTAAGATTTCTTCAGCTCAGATGAATTGTAGTTAAACAGGTGAGAATGATGTACCTGGGCAGATGTCTTCTTGTGCTTCTCGGCAATGGCCTTAATGTTGGGATCATCCAAAAGTGACGGGTCTTCGGGTTTAGCCCTGTAATTAAAACACACCATCCACTACCGTTTACAGGACTCAAGCATGATAAATTGCCTTGCTGAACCATGTACTTTGCTATACCAGTGCTAACTGACCAGGGTCTGTCTGGGGAGCCAAGGGGGCTGTAGGCCGTCACTGAGATGCCCTGAGAGTGGCAGTAGTTGATCAGCTTTTCCTGGGTCAGATATGGGTGGCACTCCACCTAGCGGGAAAAAACAGGAATTCTTGGGATTCACTGCATTCCACTGCTCTGGTTTGCACGAGCTCATCGGCATTAAGTATGCACTGATACTACTTCTTCAATGCTGATATGGATACTGACCGATACCAATCCAATCCATTACTTTCACTGAACAGGCTTGGACTAATAATTTGGATCCAATGGACAGAATAATTGACATCTTTTTCCCACCATTTGAGAAATTCTCTATTTTTGTGGCAAAAATAGAGAAAATACGTTTGCTTTTATTTCTTTTGGGCTTTGGTTTTTACCCAATACTCTGCATTTTAGCCCAGTATCTACACCGATATCAGGGTGCGTACCTAGTCAATACCACAGGCCCTGCTCCTTTGCTGACTACTCTTGTCAGCCAGCTGTATGTAGATGCAACATTCAAGTCAAAGCAGTCGGAGTACAGTGATTGGCTGCCACTTCAAAAATAGCATGAACCCTTGTGAGTATTTGTCATGGCCATATCTCCACAAAACAAGGGTGTGTTTGCTCTTCTGCCAAGTGGCTTTGGGAAAAGCCTCACCTACCTACCAGCAGGCTGTCATAAAGAACTAGCTGTGTTTTGACATGTGACTGCACCCTGTGTCCTGGCAGGGTGGACCTTTAATAGGACAAGGGTCAGTTCTTTGACTTGATTTCATAAATTCTAAAATGACAAAGTCCCCTAATTATTGTGGTTTGCCGACTTAGACCAGTGGACCCTCCCCAAACTCCAGGTCCCACACAGAGCAGCAGATTCAGTCAGGTTAGCACAGGGCATGATGTACCAATAGCTGTTGGCCCTGCAAGCATATGTATCCATGTATCCTTTATTGTACAGTATTTTCAGTATATAAATGCTTTGTTACATGTTCAGTATGGTGACAGAGGGCAGAAGCACAAGGGGGGGGGGTATCTACTGTAAGGAGAATGATACACTGATTTAATATAAAACAGTACCAGACAAACAGGACATTTATGGGGAAAGATGGTTCTGGAAAACACAAAGAATATAAGGTCATCAAGGCTATTTGGTCTGACCTGTGGGAGAACTGCTCTGACCCATTAAGAACAAACAGGCACTTATCTGTCAGACCTGCCACTTTCAATAAAACCAGGAGAGGAGATATAATGGCATTATGGCCTCTTGGCCTTTAAGAGCAATTCTAGAAACCTTGGAGGACTGTGGTTGTTTCCTTGCTGCCTGGTGCTGTGAATGGTAAACAGTCAAGACAATAATCATGCTGTACTCCAGCTGCATTTGGGAGCAATACCCTTTTACACTTTCAAATTCGTTATCTCTTGGTAGTACTTCAGCAAATGTGTGCCAAGAAAAGATTATTTTGGAAGGTGACATTACTTGAGTAAACAAGTCCCTTTGTGTACCTGGTTGTTGGCAGGCCTGTATTTGAGGCCTGGCTTGTTGAGGATGGCTTCAATCTGTTCCTTGTTGAAGTTAGAAATACCAATGGCTTTGACCAAACCGGCATCAACCAGTTCTTCCATCCCCTGAGGAAATTAATCATGAAAATTCATTTATTTACTGTACCCTTGGCTGAATTTAAGACTGACCTGGACACTTGAAAGCTTTGGAATACATAACTAGTAAAGTATAACAAAACACTTAAATACTTGGCACTTGAGCTCTATGAATTTGCAAAGTAATAATTTTTACCTGTCTGAGTCACAGGATCCATACAAATAAGTAGAATAGACAGCCTTCACTCACCTCCCATGTCTCCAGGAAGGTAGTATTATCAGCAATAGTTTCTCCTGCACTGTCCAAAGGAAAGAGCTCATCACCAGCCTGTGCCAAGACATAAGGGTAATAATGCTTTATACTGCATTACCATGACAGTGACACTATAGAGACTCATAGCTTACTGAAACTGTAAACCATATACAAAAATAACAAGAGTGCAGATAGCATAGTAAAGGGGATTTTTTTACAATGACTGCTTATTAGTGAGTTAAACAATATACAAAAAGCATGTGAAAGGCAAATGCATTATGTGTAATGTTATATTACTTCATCGGCTTTGAGGAAGGTGAAACAAGTGTTCTAGCATTTTCTGTGGATATGCATTAATGGGGCAGGATAGAGAAAAAGTTAATATGCACATCCTCAGTGAGTCATAGGGTCTAATCTTTCATACATTCTAACAGCAATAGACTCCACCAGCATTGATGAACACACAGAGCCCAGTGCTTATTGAGGTGTTCTGTAAAGTAAAGCCATAGGTAAAACAATTAAAACATGCACACTAACTGATCCAACTGAACCAGAATTCCTGATTTTGATAATTTCTCAGACATTAACATTTTTTTTCTGGCCAGGAAACATTGCAACGGTGCTTACCTTGAAACCCATTGGCCAGTGCACCAGGTAGAGATCCAGGTAGTCCAGTTTCAGATCACTTAGAGTCTTCTTACAGGCATCCTTCACCATGGATTTGTCATGGAAAGTGCACCACAGCTAGGGAAAAGGCAGAAATAAAGTCATCAGTTTAGCTCACACCTGGATCTGTGCAGCAGCAGGAAAAATATTACAGCAGGAAATTCATAACCAGGAAGTGGATGGTTTGATCCACTGACTGGGATCTACTGAAGTGATCTGACACCAGGTGCCATTCATTTCTATGCCTATTTGTGCAAGCAACAGTAATGCTGGCATGTGCACATGCACACACAACTCACCTTGCTGACCACAAAAAGATCCTCTCTCTTGACCACGTTGTCCTTGATCATGGCCTGAATGCCCTCACCCACCTCTGCCTCATTCTGGTAGACAAACGCCCCATCGATGTGCCTGTAGCCTGCTGAGATGGCTGCTTTCACCGCCTCTGTCACCTTACCAGGGGGAGACTAACGCACATCTTGGGAATTAACATAGTCGTCCTCTATTCCATTCATCACCAATGTTTATGGCACATGCTCTGCTCCAATGCACGCTTTAATTTTGTACCCTCTGCCATCTAATCCTCGACAAACTACTCCAATAATATCTCAGACTACTTTTGGAAAATGTGGCACTGTCCAACCTGCCTCTGCTGCCAGTATGTCTGCTTGTATGGGTGCTGTGAACTGTCAGTGTCTTGTACTTACTTCTTTGTGCACTTCACAAAGTTGTCAAACTAATGTCAAATATTATGTATAAACATAAATTTCTTCTTGCTACAGCAAAATATCTATCTATCTATCTATCTATCTATAGTCAACATTAAATGTACAAAGCATCAGGAAAACACAAGAGAGCAGGAAAAAAACGAAAGAAAACAAAGATATAAGAGAACACACCCCTGGGTTGTGATTATGGACACAACATTCCTTTATAGGTTGCGAAAAAAGGGCGATGTCGTTACATAACGATAAGGAAGTATGTTGACTGCTTGGAGTGTGACTTCTGTATACAGACGTGAACATAAGTGAAGCATGACTGCACTGAAGCATACAGCGTAAACCAACCTCAATGAAAAAGTTTCCCTGTTATTCAAACGGCAATTATATTTGTGGAAAACCTGATATTTTTGTGCGCATTAGCCAAGGTAAGTGGTGCTAATAATTTACAACACGGTGCCATAAATCTCTATCCATAGTTAGATATAAGATGGCACGCAATTAAATTACAGAATATCAGTCGCAAGCTCAGATAAAGTAATGTAGTTTCCCTGAACTCGTTGCAGTCTGCAGCCATGCTGTCAGTCTCAGGCGTCAGCGCCCTTGACTCAGCTTTCTCAAGAGATTAGTTGACGGTGTGAGTGTGAATTAAATGAACGCACCTTCCATGTCCCCAGCCCCACAATGGGCATTTGTGCACCGGTGTTGAGTTTCACTGATGTTGCCATTGCTCCAAAGGACGAGTAGACCCTGATGTCTGTTGTGGCCGACGGAGAGACACAAGCTCTCAAATGCAGAGCGCAGCGCAGGCTGAATACTCGCATCGTCGATCGATTAGTAATGCCTTCCGGTTCGATTTAGGTGAACCGAGGCCACAGCTTGGACAAGAGCGACACACTTCTGCTGAAGTATTTTAGGCATCATTTCTCCAGTCCACCTGATGCTTCAAAGACCTCCGTTATAATCACAAATTTATCCACAGCTGGACTCCATAGAGTAAGATATTTTAAATTGTTTGAGTAGACGTATAGAGTGCATTTACAGTGACATCTACACCTTAATTGGTTTTGGATACCTAATTTCCTCATAGACTCCTGAGGTTTTCCAGACGAACCATAGACCATAACTGGGCAAACTGTGTGTGCCTTCGGTATTATCCTGATCGTTTTGTTCATTCTATCATCACACCACTGGAGGGAGCTATTACCACACTCACAAAACAGGCAGTCTCATAAGCCGCTGAACTACAGCTCAAAAGGAAAAAAAATAAAAAATATTTTCACTCAAAGAAACGTGTTCCTGTGTTAGTGTTACATTGACTACCATAATCATATAGTGATCAGTGCTTCTCTCCCTACTAAAAAAAATAAAAAAATAAATAAATAAATCTCTCAGCTTGCTCCATAATGCATACACCTAATCTTGAATTTCGCATTATAGATGATTTAGCCTTTGAAACAAGCCATGGATACACAGCTTTCTCTGTCCTGCATGTATCCTGTATTGGTAAATAGAGGACATCATTTTGCCAAGGAAATGTGTGTGTGAAAGGCTTTAAAAATGTGACTGCACCATCTCCATAGCATATGCTGGGTATATACTGTAAAGGTAATATATTTTCACAATGGCGTGCACCAGTGTGAATGTGCACACATAGACCGCCCTATTCAGGGAAGCAAACCCCAAGAGACAGTCAAAAGAGGGGAAAAAAAACAAGGTGTCTTTTGTCAAAATCAGATAAAACCTCACAGACCTTTAACTGAGCCATTCAACACTCTGAGCGGAAGATAAGAGAGAGAAAAAAAGAGTGATATAAAAAAACATACAAAGGGAAAAGTTACGGAAGCCAGCAGCCACTGTGTATCTCACAATGGCTCTCGCGAAAGTTTGTGTCTCTTCTGATCTTCTCCCAGCTGGACGCCTGCTTTTCAGGCCCTGTCTCCTCTGATCTAACTTCAGACATTGGAGGGCCTTTTGCCTGCCTGCCAACTGTCAAAGTACCCCAGGAATCAAACACCATCGCATGCTCTGTCATGATCAAAGGCCCACAGGTAAACCAGACGAAGAGACAGCCACATACAATTGCCATCTAAAAGAGGGGGGAACATTTTCATTTCCTGTGCTCTTATTTTGCGACTGCAGGCTGACACCGTTTCACCAAACCGAGTGCATCGATTAGAATAAAGGAAAAGAGGAAACGACCAGGCATTTGAAGATACAACAGAGGCCCCGAGTGAAACCAAGTGCCTCTCAAGGAAACTTTTGGACAAAGAGTGTACATTTGAGTCATAGATGAGCTTTCAGAATGTGCTCCTTAAAGACTATAAAGAGGCAGAGATAATGTTCATAAATACACACATAGGCTGACTATGTCTGGAAAGAAAGCAGAAGGATTACATGGGTACAAAGACAAAAAGAATAGGATGAAGATAAATAAATAGGCTGATCACAATAACATCTACACAATAGGTAGTCTAATAGACTAAGCCTTTCATGCCGTAAGTACATACCCTCACACACCCTTTTGCACACACACACACACACACACACACATGGAGCACCTACTCCCTCCCTTCCTCGCCTTGATGTGTGGCCGTAATGAATGCTCAGTGCAGCTAGTGGTGTTCATACTTTCGTAGGCCCTGCATCAGATCAGACACTCCACTAGGGAGACCTGACCTGTCCTGGGGAGATCAAACACCATTTTTCACCATGGCCTTTGCTCCTTCTACTCCCTCTCCTTCTCTGCACCTCTTGCCCGTCCATTGGCCTTGGCTCTGCTCCCTTTTTCTCTGTTTTCTGCCAGAGTGCCCAGGGTCATAATCTCCATCCTTAAAAGTAATGTTGAGTGTCAGCTCCTGCTGAGTTCACTCACACACTCGCATTCCGCACATTCTGTCTATAGAACAATAACAAGATCACTGCAAGAAACCCTACGTCATGAGTGGACTTCTCTGAATCCTCTTCATTTGTCAAATAGGGTAAATTACATGGACTGAATACATGGGAAATTATTTAAGTGAAAAATATAGCTCCCACAATATTTATGGGTGCAATGTTTCAACCACTAAGGCCTTCTTCAGGAAAATTTATCTTTTGATCTTTATTGCTGGGGAATGTTGTGTGCATTGATAAATAGGGGCCAGTTGCCAATAAAAGTCAAGCAAATAAAAAGCAGAACTACTAGAAAATGACTTTAAACAATATTTGTAGCCTTATGTATATTGAAGTATGATTAAAAATAGTAAAAATATATTAAAATATTTTACCCAAGGTTGGATATTTCTGAACATGTAGACAAATTCATTCCGTTACTACAGATACAGGTTGATGGTGCATGTTCAAAAATGCTAAACAATATCAAACAATATCTGGCATTAGCAACAGCTGTACTGGTATCTTCATGAGAAACCTACAGTAATGTCAAAAGACACTTAAAAGAAAACTTACTTGAAATTCAAATTGCAAGTTCCACAGAGTAGAGACAGAAAAGTTTACAAAGACAGTTGTAAGACATTTCAATATTAATATGTAAGGTATCATTATCTGACATCTTAAGTATACTGGGTGAGATGGACTTGCCACAAGAAGTGATCGCCTGTCTCTAATAATAGTATGCCTATAATAAAAGCCTGGTGCTTATAAAGTAACTAAATAAACAAACTCAAATCAAACTCATCATAGAGTCTTCCATCAAGACTTTGATGGAATTGTTGGAACAAGGAGAGAGGCAGACAGGTAAACACACATAAGTGATTTTCCTCAGTCACTAGAGGTATCTGACGTCAGGGCTGATTGACATTTCACCTGTATCAAAGATATGAGTCTTTGTGTTTGTAGCCTCCTGACTTGTTTGGGTCTTAGTACACACACATACATGTGTATGGACATGCACCCAGATATACACAATGAACACAAACACAGACATGCACATAACTTTGGCCTTGTCCGCAAGCAGAGGTCTCTCCTCTCTGGCCCCTCAGACAGGGTTTGGTTTTGGGCTTGATTAACCACTTAGTTCAGTCTCTCAGACACAAGATTGCAGGGAGAAAGCAAGTAATGAAGTGCTTTTGAATTTGCATTCCTGAGAGCTTTTGCAGACGCCTTGATTTCAGTCTGGCTTTGCTGTTTGTTCTTTGTGGAGAGATGTCTGCTATTTTAGCTGTAACACGTAACAAGTGTCCATCCAACCTCCTCCATATTGCTCCCTCATCAACCTAACTGCCATGAATAAACACAATCAACATGCATCTGAAGGGGAATTGGAGGCTTTTTCTCTCAAATCATCCCTGATGGGTTGTTCATCATTGTCATTATGCAGATTACAGTGTGACCGTGAATGCAATATTGGAGCCCTTTTCTTTGGAATGGAATGTTACAGTTTCATAAAGGTGACCAAAAACACTTGTGTGTTTTGTTCTCACAAGTCGAGCAGCACTCATCAGTTATGGACAAACTGTCTCAAGAGTATGAAATTAACAGAATTCAGTCTAGCCTCGGAAGTCAAGCCTCCAGTGTTAGTTTTGACCTTGACAACAATATCAAAGTGTGGATGCTTTTAGGAATGAATGCATGTATCTTTTTAAGAAGTCCATGACAAATGTCCAACGTGTGTCATTATGGGTTTGCTGAGAATATCCAGAAAAACTTTGCAGTAAAGTGATATAGAGCCCACAACATTTTCAAAATTCAGTTTGGGCCACCACAGTGGTGGACAGTAAGTAACTAAATTTACTTAAGTACTGTACTTCATTTTCCAAGTATCTATACTTTACTTGAGTATTTATGTAGGATATTTGAAAACTTAGGACTTCACTACATTTAAAAGATAAATATCCTACTTTTGACTCCACCACATTTCTATGAAGGGATTACTCGTTACTTTGATGTTTGCAATTCAAATCTTTAATCCTCCATAATGCAGGTGGCCTCACTGTCACGTGACTTTAGCTCCTTCCGGTTCTCCACATCGGCCAACACAGGTGTGCGCTCTGCTGCCTGACGACCCTTCACCGGCAGTCAGTCGTTATGGCGGCGATAAAAGAAAAAAGTTTTGCGTCCTCTAAAGAGGCCCCTCACCCACCAGAGCACCTATGGCCCTACGTGAAGTTCATGAACTTTTTGAGATTAAAAACTACCCATTTAATTGTTTATTATGCTCACCACGGACCAACGTGATATCTGCTTACAAGAATTTGTCATCAAACCTAAGAAAGCATGTTGAGGTGAGGTCTAACTTAAGCTGACTAAATGTTATCTTAAGTTTGTCAACTACATTATCTTCAGTAGATTACACAATAATGCCTTTATTGCCTGGTGTTTTTCTTCCGTGAGTTTCCACCTGTCTACACCTAGCTTAGCTAACTTCCATCCAGCAGCTTTCCCCCCTAATTTTTTACTGCAGAAGCAATGAGAATGCATAGATCAAGAGCTGGAATAAAAACAGAAGATCTGAAAACAAACAACGATAAATAAATAAATAAATAAATTTGCAAGTCACTGCAAAGAGTAGGTTTTAGATTTAGAAAGTGAAATGCTTTGAAAAAATCTGGCAGTGTGCTGACATTAGAAAGAAAATATACTGTTCGATACGTAAGTATGTTAAAAAAAAAAACAAATACTCTTATACTTTGACTCAAGTAGCAAGTGGCATGAACAACTTTAACTTGTAGTTGAGCAATATTTGATCAGAGGTATCTATACCCTACTTTGACTCAAGTAGGCTATTGGGATTGTGTACTTTTTGCAACACTGGGCCACCAACAGATTTTTACTCTATTTGATCCATTTACGGACATTGATGATTATGCAACTTGATGACTTGTCAGAATCTGTGATTATTTTGGTCCTAGATATAGACGCAGTTGACGTAAAAGCTTCCCTTTGCACCCCGCTCCCTGAGTTCTAGAAAAGAGGAAATGAGCTTTGTTTTAAATGTAGGGCCCTTTCACTGGCCCATGCTTCTATCTAGGACTGATTGACAGGAATAGGAGGTAGTTCAATTAGCCTGAAGAATTTGGAGTTTAAAACAGACAAGCAGACATACTGTACACCAAAAGAACCAGTCCTCCATAGCCTCCACACTACAGGTAATTGACTATTTGAGTTGCTTTTCTTTGTGAAGTATGTTGATATGCTCCAGAAAATTTCTCCTGGAAAATGAATTGCACTGTAATGTGACTTAATGTGCTCTGTGATGTTTTGACACGTGAAAAAGAAAGTACAGTCTATTGTATACCCAGCCAAAATTCTCTTAACCTCATTGTATTGCAATTATTTAAGACTATAGTTTGCACATGGTTTTGACTGTTTTCGTTTAGTTTGCCATGGGCAGTTGGAAAAAGGGATATTTAGCTTTCACAGTGAACACTAACTAGATGCTTGACAGAAGTCTATATTTGAAAACTTCTGGCCCTGATTATACTCTAGTGCAATTTGACTGTAATAAAATTCCCCCTGCCTGTATCACTGGTAAAGAGAAAAGACGCCTATCCATTCTAGTCTGATACCTCATTGCTCTACAAGCCACATCCTGCATAAAAGGTATGTGACTTTCAGGCTGGGATGTTATTGAATATAAAGAACTCATTTTTTGGGGTTGTTGTTCTTAGATAAACCTCTCAGTTTAAGAATGTACATGTTCTTTCCCTTTCAATCTTTGCAAACATTTACATGAACCTTCTTCCAAACGTAGAGACCAGAGAATCAAGACTCTACTCAGTGATGTCATCAAGGTGAAAATACTGGAGCTGCTACACTGACAGTGAATAGTACACTGAGGTAAGCAGTGCATAGATTGCTTCACCAATGATGCCCCTTCAGGGTAATGTCAATATGAGTTCCTGCTGTGTTCCTGCAAAACATACAGACCTATACCTTATAAATCAATGATTTGTCTTTCTTGTTTTAGATGTGCTTCTATTATTCTCATGACTTTTCCTTGAACTGGTTTGCTCAACTAGTGTTGTGTAACTTCACTGAATTACGAGATTCAACTTCGTCAAAGGTGTTTATGTTAGAAGAGAAGTGAGAAACAGTCATTGGATTCTTGGTGCTTTCTATACCCATTGTTTTACAAAGGTTTTAACACATTAGCCTGCAGCATTAAGCCTTGTAGCGTTCTTGGTGTCATACTTACCATAACGGGATTTGTCCCAGTGGGTGGACATATTTGTTGTTTCAGTCCCACTTAAAGAGACCACAATGACACAGCAGGAAAGTCTTTAAAGCTCCTCTCATGTGCTACTTCCTAATTTTTCAGTCACCTGATAATATTTACAAAATATAAAGAAAAACCCAGTGAACTTCTCTAATCTTCCATGCCCATCACGAGAGCGTTGTTTTCGATGTTTGCGTGTGTGAGTGGCGAGCGGGAAGAGGAGGAATCTGTGTGGGCAGTGTGGTACACATGCACCCGTCTCTTTCCGTGGGAGGGTGCCGTAAGAGGGGGAGACAGTGTGTAAAGGCCTCATGGGATGATGTGTCACACTCATGATGACTAAGTGGTATTTTTGCACACGGCATTTTGAGCAAAATGTCTGTCAAAGTAATCCTAGAAAGCAAAAATGTTTGATTGAACATTAAATCTGATTAATTCGGGGATAAAGGACTTCAAGGGATTATTAAGCCTTCAAGCGCAGAAATCAGTGCTTTGTATATCTTTCCATCAAATTTCAAAATTTGTGTTGGGCACTGATAGGCGGGCAGAAGGAGGGGGTCCCAAAACAGTGTGCCATGTGTATGCAGTGACTCATAGCTGGTATATATTTAGAGGATGGGGTGCAAACGTGGAGTAGTGTGCAGCGTAGTAGAAGTGTGCAGTGCCATTTGACATCATATATTTTGCACTAGGAAATGTGAGGGTGTTGCAATTTGAAAGCCCTCTTGTCTGAGTCAGTTCATTCATGATTCATGGCAGGCTTGTCCTTCATAGCCTTTGGAAACACACAAGCCAGTTTATGACACATATACCCATCTGAAACATTATTATATTATTATAGTTTCAGCAAAGAAATACAGGCACCAACTATAGAAACAGTGGGCAGCATCTGTGTATTTGTAAGATCTATGAATTGATGTGTATATTGCCATCTTGTGGCAAATATGGAAATGACAACTTAATACACATAATACAGTAACATCCAGGTGCAGGCATGGAGGCTGCCAGATTCACAGTTTCAGACCAACAGTTTTACACCTGCGCTCTTAAACTGGTTACAAATGGTTAAGTTAGGCATAGGATTGCTCAGATTAAGGTTAGGCTAAGGATTTGGGCCTTCTGTAAATAATTTGCTGGCTTCAGGGCCATTTTCAGCTGCGTATAAAACTGTTAGTCTGATGCTGCAGTGGTTTTCCAGGCCTGCAGCTCGATGTATCTCAAACAGTATGACCCTACATCAAGAAACACCAAGAGTTATTCAAGTTTATTAAAATCACTATTTATCCTTTCCAACATAAAGAGCCTAGAACATAGCTTGATTATAGGTAACTATTTTAGATGGACTTTATAATAGGCTAATTGTAGTACGCCCCCACACTCAAAAAAATCTTTGTTTCAGCTTTTGACATGATAAATAGCAGATAGCTATGATTAAGTTTTTCATATATTTTGTGGGTACAAAATATTTTACATTTGAAAAACCGGAGTAAAATACTATTTTGAGATATGATTGGTAGAGAAAGTGTCAAAATAATAATTATCCATCTGCAGATCTAACTGCAGTATATATGAGTATATTCTGGATTATATCATTAAGAGACGAATGACTCCAGTGTGCTGTATCTTGGCTTTTCTGGGGTAGTTTTTAAATACGACTAAAAAAAAAAAGAAACTAGAGGTGTTTCCTGTAGTGAGAGAGACAAAGTGAGACTAAGAGAGAGAGAAGTCAGTCAGACGGACAGACAGACAGACAGACAGACATAATTACGTCTGAGACTGGATATGTGAATATGTGTTGGAAAGGGGTGGGCTGGAGGGGAGTGATGCTCTGAAAGAATGTAAACATTGTCTGGTCTGAGGGCCGACTTCAAAGTGAGGCTGTGGTAACCTCCTCTCTGCAGGAGCCCTTGTTCACTTCACCGAGAGGCAGGCTGTGCATGGCACACAACCTTGACCGATGAAAAGTGAAAGTGTGTGTTCATCCACGGTCTGTGGCCTCTTCCTGAAACCATTCTGCTCTGCCTGATGTTTAGAGTCTGTTTGTCTTTGAAGTCATAAAATGGATCTGATTGACTTGTGAAAACTACTGAGAGATGTTATAGTGGACCATATGCTGTGGAGGCACACTCTGCATGTTTCTTCCACATTATGCACATAAAAGCATAAAGACACTGGTATATAACGCCATATTACTGCAGTGCCTCAAAGGTCTTCTGGGCTCTGACTTCTTATCTTTGTGCAGACAGTGATGTCTGTACAAAGTCTGTCTGACCACATAACAATGGAACAGAAACCTAGCATAGTCCTGAAGAATATAGCAGACTGAATAAACCTTTTCTGGTCATGGTAGCAATTTAAGCAGTCAATTGATTACCACTGTACAACACTTCTTCTTGACCATGTATTGCCATTGGGCGAGAGGCCTCCTTGTGTCGTTACACCCTCAATGTACAAACTTGTACTATAACTCAAATGGCATCACTCCACTTTGACCTTTTATTGGAATGAAACAAGTAAAGATGCGTATTGCTTAACAAAGGGGAACTAATGGTTTATCGGCAGAGGACCAAAATGAAATTATCTAATTAAAACTTTATCTTTAATCTTTTTGTACCATTTTAAGAATGTTGTAAATGCTGTACAAAAGCAATTGTATACCCAGTATTGTGCTGTATCATGGTTGTCCAGTGTGCTGCAGTTGTATAGAACACCTGCTAGTGTGTTATTACTTAATTATACTAGTCAAGCTAGTCATTTTTTAGAGGAGACAATACTGGCAGAAGGGGTGCCATTGTTTCTTTGTGGTTTTACTTGGCCATCAAGCCACACGGACTGACAGGAACAAGTGGGAAATGGCTGTAGAATAGTGTCATTCTGAAACTTGTAGATTCCCATTTAAACCATATATTTAAGGAATGAGTCAAATCAAAGCATCCATTTTGCTTTTGTCAGATTATTGTCATAGTTTTTATATTTGACTGTCGTTGCTGCCAACAGACTATAAAATACAAAGAATAAGTCGTAGTGCTATTTGGCATAATGAAAAACTGAGCCAAAGTATGGCAACTAAACGCTAAAAGTACCAGGATGGTCATTGGTGTGTCTGTGTGCTTTAGATAAATAGCATGGAAAGTGACACTTGTTTAGGGACATCCGATTTGCTTAACCAAATGTGCTGCGTGGTAAATCAGGAACATTTGCTGGAAAACTGATTTCTTACACATTTATGACACCTGGACAAGAGCTCAACTTGTAAGACAGGAATACAAAGAGCGTTCATAAACACTGCGTGACACATGTCACAGAGCGGTGTGGAGACAGCACTGTGGTCTACAGTCAAGTTTCTGTGGTTCAGCATGGTTTCAAATTCAAGCTCATTTTGACTCAGTCTATTTTAGCCACTGCTGGGAAAGTTAGTTCATTTATTATATAAGAGTGCCTGTTTGGACTGTCGAGACCCCAAAAATCTTTCATGAGAATAAGCTACTATAATCTTACAACCAGAGAGACACAATGAGATGGTTTGAGAGGTGAATGTAATTTATATGACCTCACAGATATGTAGAGACAGACAAAGCCAGAGTTTTACTTCTAAGGTCTTCTCTTAGTTATATTATCTGAAAATAGCAACTTTAATGCAATTATGGTTGTACAGAGGCAAAGTCTATGGGTCAGAGGTAGGATAGAGTTTAGTGTGTCTGTAAATGTATTTCTCAAATATTCTAGCAGTCCAACTTATAATTTAATAATGTAAACATACAGTGGCGATATGCATCTGGCCTGGGACAGGACTATAACAGCCATTGCAGCTTATTATATTATTATTATTTTATTATTTTGTAGATGTAGAACTGAGTATAACTGCATATACAAAAAGATATACTACCGTCTCTTGCAGACCAGGAATAGGAATCAGTCAAAAAAATGAAAAAAAAAACAAAAACAAAATAATACAAATTTTTGTCACCGTGACCTCAAATGAGTTCAGCTGTTCACACACACTAGCACACACACTTTTGCGATAATCAAGCCGTTGTGTGAGGGGTGAATGTTAAGAGGCGGGTGAGTTAAGACCTCGCTGGTGTGATCAGTGATAGAGGCTGGATCTCCTCAGAGTCTGAGCTCTTCATCATTATCGTGGCTCACTGACTCACGTCTTGAGCACAGGGAACAAAACTCTCGCGGCCGCCTTGTTCCTGCCGCAATAGGACGCCGGGACGGACAATAACAGAGAATTAGTGGTGAAAAGAGCAAATAAATAGGTGCTTCGATACATGAAAGCCCAGCAACAAAAGCCACTGGGGATGACAGAGGGAGAGAAAAAGAGAGGGGGAAAAAGAGACAGAAAGAAGAGAGAGGGAGGGAAGGAGGGAGTGAGAGAGAGAGAGAGACCTTGATGAAAATAAAGAGTGGAGCTCAAAGGGAGGCAGGGGTTGAGGGGTTTGGAGGTGATGATGAGTGGAGAGCTGTACCAAGTAGTGCATCTATGGGAAAGGTTTTAATGAGGCGGACAGTGGTGTGTGTGTGTGTGTATGTATGTATGTGGGTGTGCCTGTGTGTGCGCCTGTGTGTGCGCCTGTCTGTGTGTGTGTGTGTGTGTGTGTTTCCTCATGTGTGACAGAGACACTCCGAACATCCTCAGGAATGATACTCCAAACTTCCTGTCTTCACATGGTCATGTGGGCGAGGATCTGGGTTTGTGTTTGCGAGTGTGCATGTGTGTGATATGGGGTTAGCAGGAGGTTACTGGATGATGACAAATCAACAAGCCCGACTCCAGAGCCAAAAAAAAAAAAAAACAGGCCTGCAGCAGCCTCATGTAAAGGAGTGTGAGCAGCGCAGCATTGCCTTTTGTCTTCCAACAGCCTCCAGGCTTTGTCTATTAGCAGACCCAATCTACAGAGCAGCAGGAGGCCATTTTGGTCCCATTGTCAACTCAGTTGGAAAACAAGCACTTCAAATAGGCTCAAATAGATGTAACACTTGTCCAATGACCAGGGCATCACATATGGTGGAGGTGATCCAGTGTTGGTATCATGAGTTCAGGACATCGCGGTCACATTGTCTACAGCGTTACACGGTCACTCAAAAAGACAATCATGAACCAGATGAGCTGAGGTGAGCTAACGAAGGTAGAGAGGACAACATTTGGGACTCATGATGCATCATGCTTTTACATCATGTGAGCACCTGAAAAACTTGTTCTTTTACAGGAATGCCCTTTTGGCATCTTCTGTTTCCATGGCATGGCAGAATAAATAAAGGTCATACACAGGTTATTGATGTAATCGTCAATCTGTGACCTAACATGCACATTTACATTGATAAGCACCGGCCTTCGTTTAAAATGATATTTTAAAATAATATTTTCTTTTAATTATTTTCCACATATGTATGATACAAAATGTCTATTGCTAAATGAACATACCTTCTCTGTATCAACCCTCTGTCTTATGGATTCATCCTCATAATGGTATCTATTATGGGAGAGTATTATGGAAAGTTATTGAGTCAGCAAAGACTGTATTTGAATTGCATAAATTTGAATATATCATGCACACATTCAATAACTGAATTGAATAAATGGTTTTGTTGATTGAATGAATTAAAGATTGTGAAATTGTGGAGACTTCAAATTCCGTATTCCTAATTGAAGTTCAGTTTTCTTAATCTCTCAATCAGATTCTTTTTCTTTTTTTTTTCACTTTTTGAAAACAGACATCAGGGCATAAGGGACTTTTATTTCCTGAGTGATAACTGAAGAGCAGCTGCCTTTTCCAATGCTTCATATAGTGGTTTAACACATTTCACTTACAGCAGGAGTGTAATAGTAACAAAATCAACCCAGCCCGGTATTGGAGTTGATCACGGCAATGTGCACAGGCTCATCAGCCATCAGTCAAAATTTCCACACAGGTTTATGTTTTTCCCCCAGTACACTAAGCCTGTAACTGGCTAACAAAATTGTGAAAAAATCAATTGGTCAACAAAAACATGGCTGATTGCATTTTTCACTTGTTTCCTCTAGCTTATTTCTTTTGTTTACATTGCCTTCTTTCCTCTGCTCATTTCCAAGCATAATCAGTTTGAGTGTAGACATGCTCACCTCATGAAGGATATGTGCACTTAAACAACCATGCAAGCCGGGACTGTAAAGACACTGAGCCGATAGAAAACTCTGGGAGAGAGTTCCCAAACAAATTCAGCATCAATGATCACAGTTTGTGCAAGACAGCATGGTGAAAGCTGTGTGACAGATTTGGGGTTTAACGCTAGGCATTTTATTTCCGATTCCCCTGTCCCCGCCTACAGTATCTCACAGATAGCTCTGCAACTGCCGTGGAAGGCATTAAACTAACAGACCTCAAGTCACAGTGAGCACATAGACATTTGCTCATAGCACCATCTTGGCAGATTGATAACAGCGCAAGTGTGATTTCATTGCTACTACATTATCACCTTTAGTCAACCACAAGCTATGTGGAACTGCACCTTTTTCACCTTATCAGCCAGTGATTGAGTCAAACTGTCCCTGACAAAGTAGATCCCTTGTGCCTGGATGTATGTCTCAGGAAATAAAAATGGAAACAGTTTAAAGTTAAATTCAGTTAAAAGTTAAATTCAATCATAATCACAGTAATTTCAAGCCACTGAATTTGATTTAAAACTGTGCCTTACAAATCAGTTTTTGATTTCATTTCCACAACAAATCCATTTTTAAATGCGTTGGTTTAATGTGTGTGACAAATGCAAATCTATGCAATTCAAATACAATTTCTCCTGGCACTAATCTTTTTGCACAGAAGCACTGCCGACCCTTAGCCATTTGACCTAAATGCATACTGTATGGCTGAGTAATGGAGCAGCAGTGAATAGGTGACAAAAGTCCAGTGAGTGAGTGGCATTCTCTTACCCACAAAACACTCTTTTGAGCGTCACACCAGTTATTCACCAATTATTATTTAGGGAAGATGCCTTGCTCATGGGCTAACAGAGCAGCTCACAAACCACAGACAAAGACCCAGGCTAAACATACACAAACAAACCGCTTGTTCCAAATAGCCAGACCAAAACAGGCATTGCTCCAGGAATGCGGTTAGGTGGACAAAACCCTATTTTCTCTACTTCTACAAAACCCTGTTTTCTCGTGCCCCAGTTCACGTCATCTACACATTTTGCACAGTGCCTAGAACCGCCTGGCCAATTATGTAGCAATGGTATTTTGCAATGTTGGCGACAGAATAAAGGCAATTAAACACTGTGTGCACCATGCTTGGACAGACAGGGAGCCATATGCCTTGCCAATTACCTCCTATACGAGGAAAGAAAGGTAGAAAGAGAAGGGGGGGGGACTCAGACCTCGATATTAGAACCACATACTTGTTTTTCTCCTCTCCTGCGTACCGTCTCTGCATGTTCAGTTGCCTCTGCATTGGTATTGACTGTAATGTCCTCCATTCTGCATGTATCCTCCATTAACACATGAGTTGCACTGACAGCTAATTTGCTCTCACATACTGTAATTGGTATGTTTTAACTTGTGTCATGACACAAATACTGCTCAGTCAACTTGCTGCTGTACCATTTCATGCACATTTTGTTAGCTGAAAAGAACATCATCTGAATTTACTCAACATCAGCAACAAGCAACGCGCTGCATGTGTCGCATACAGTAAAAAGTGAGCTCTCTAAAGTGGTTAGATCTGCAAAACCTTAATTTCCCCCCTATTCTTCTCTTTTCATTTCCCCTCAGTCTCAACTTTAACCTTTTTCTGTACCTGCCCCCATTTTTGCTCATGCCCTCTCTTTGCTGAGCTGCTAAAGGACTCCTACTACGCTGCAATTTCACCTATCCAGTCTCTCAGAGAAAATGAAGGAATCCATAGAATGTCCACCATAAAATGCAATGTAGATTCTAGTTTCGGTCAATTACTGTCAAGCATGATGTTTCAGTGAAACAGCTTTACAACTTTTAGAGAATATGAACGCCACAAGGAAACTGTCCCTCATTATGGATCTGAATAATCTTAATGGGCCAAACACAAACCACACATTGTGTCCTATGTTTTACAAAGAAAATACTGTACTGTTGACTCTGCCCAGTATGTTGCTAGTTACTCTCAGCTGAATGAGTGATATTATTAACTAATGAAATGAGTGGCTGGCAGCAATGTTTTCCCAATCAAATTGGCCTTGTTTATATATCAACTGATTCTGTGTGAGCCACAGTATTTCAAATCCTTTGATCAGGGGCATGATGCTTGTTGTTAGTTCAATCACACTAATCATCAGTTTTGGAAATCCATTCACTCCAAGACGGAAATACTAAAATCTTATAGAATTACAATGAATCTCCCTGCAAATCAAATGATGGGACATTAATTCACTCAGCAAATAAATCCAACCAACAGGCTATTATCACTGGACCCAATAGAGGGAATCCTCTGGAAGCGCTGCAATTTGCAAAATTCCAAAATAGCTTAATGCGTTTAAAGGCAATTGTCCTACTTTTGAGAATAGTAAATCAGTCAGACTCTGGCGACCATTGTTATCACACTCAGTCTACAGTACGTCTAGACTGACTGAAAAAAAAAAAAAAAACCTCTAAAGCACATGCACAGATATACGACACATAAACACCTGCATGTAATATGCTTGCATCTCTCCTCTCCCCTTAAATTTCCTTCCTCCAAACAATTATAAATTCACAGACATTCGAGGATTAATAACGCTTTCGAAATATAATAAAATAATTACATTACATGATTGGTTAACTAAATGACTAATTATTATTTCCTTATTGCTTATCATTTCCTTGCTGCTTAGACCCAGTTTCTGGATGCAAAACATGTTCCAGTCCCCCTCTGGCCCACACACCCAGTGGATGATCAGTCAGACAGATGATGGACAGGTGTTCTGGGGTTCTGGATCACACCCACACAGTTGGCCACAGCTTCGCCCCCCTCGGCCCAGCGGTTCTGCCCACCTTTCTCGGTCTCAGAGTCCCTACGCTGGAGCCTACAGCAGACTGCAGCCCCCTGTTTGGCGTCAATCCCCAAACACATGGAAGGTAGGCAACCACTGCTGCACAATGTCTGTACTGAGATGTAATGGTAACATTGCCCTGGAGCAGAGTTTGGACAAACAAGCTCAAAGTATGACTGAAGAAACATGCATGTATTAACAACATGGGGCCTATTCCTGCAGCCCATTTGCATGCTGGGAAAGGTTCCAGTCCTTGTAACTCTAAATAGGAATAAATGGGTATGGAAAATGAATGGTTGGATGTTGAAGACTATAAGTTCAGTGTGTTTCCACATGCTATGGGCCATAACTTAAAGGGGCATTTCATGCTGTATTTGGAGAATATGTTGTCGCAGGATTTTGTTCGATTGATTGTCAAAGAAAAAAAAGATGCTATTTTCAATTTTTTTTCTATTTTAGTTATAATTTCTTAAAAAAAAGGATGCCACAAATAAATCAATGTGGAAAAATAACTAATCCCTTGAGCGGAAATGCCCATCACCGCAGGAACACAATTACTGAATTGTCAGGTTAAAACAACGTTGTCACTAGCGTAATTACAGAGCTCCTTCAAATGCATCAGCTGCCATAAACATGAAACCTCACCGAGTCGTAAACTCAGCTGTCGTCCTCTCACTAGCCTCCCCCTGCCTACTGCACGCAAACAACCTCAATGACACACACTGTTGTCCACTCCTCATAGTTGTTTAGGCCCCATTGAAAAGGCTTAAGGACGTAAAGCAGCAACTGATGTGAGGCGCTGCCTGCTCCGACTGCAACAGCACAGTCAAGGGCTCTGTTATGGGAACACTTATTTGTGGAGTACATACTTTGATTAGATTAGTCTAATCAAACCCAGCTTTACAAGGCAATGTACTGGAGTGTGTATGTGTTTTCTGAGCATCCGTGTGTCTGCCATTGTTTCTTACTAGCTTGACTGGCACTATATGCTGTTGTTCACACATGTCGGGAACCACTTGAGTGAACTCTGTGTGTTTCAGGGGTCATTTCTTTGGAATTCAGCCTCTGGGGATTTTAGCACCCCGCAAATTAAAACCCTACACAAAGTGCTGACAGGTCACTGAGCCATAACTGGCTACTGCAATTACTGTGCACCATTCGATGTGTGCGTATGTATTCCTGCAGCCTTGCATGTGTGTGCTTTTATTTAGATTGCACACCGATTGCACACCACCTCCGTCATTAAAAAGTCAGATCTATTTTTCGCTTCTACTTTGATGCAAAAGCGAAGCTGAATTTTGTATGTTTGGGATACTGTTGTGAAAGGGGCCAAATGACTCCCAGATTGGCTGAAGCTGTCTCGTAGGGATTTGGGGAGAAATTTCCAGAAGGGAGATATGAATCAGACTTGTAGAAGCGGAGGAACAGAAAACATCCCCACATTAGATGGATGACTGATACACTTCAAAGCAACGTTGCACCATGGTTTTCTCTTCCGCAGGAGACCTTTCATGTGTTAAAGTTGCTTCTTGCGTGTGTGTGTGTGAGAGTGTATGTGTGAATGAGGGTGGGTGTTTGTGAGTGTATAACTGCCCCAAGGTACAAGCTGCCCCCTTCAATACTCAAGGAGAGGGTGGTTAGGTAGATCCAGGTAGAGGTGTTGAGGTGGAGAGGGGGTGTGTTCCTCTTCTCCAGTGTGGGCCTGGGGGCTCGTGAAGCAGGACGCCTCCATGATGCTGCTTCTGAATCAGAGCTTGAATACAATCAGTCATCAAGTAGGGCTCTCTCCAGTAACAGAAATTGATATTTTGACTTTTGCAAGACTTTTAGAAAGTTTATTTCCTATAGAATTTTCTTCAAATGATACTGTGAAATAGAACAGGTGAGAAACCATATAAGACACTAAAAGAAAAATGTCATATTTGCAATCACTAAAGCCATAAGCACCTCAAAGCAAGAAATCGATATGAGATAGGCAAGGTAAGGCAGCTAAGCTCAAGTTGCAACGTATTTCAAGCATGGTGCTCTGCATTGTATTTATTTATTTCTTTGAAATGCTTGTGACTTAACACACTAGTAATAGCATAAATAAATAAATAATAGAAAATTTTGCTTTGTGCTTTATAAAGTTTCCGACCTATTCTATTTCATGCACACAGAGCCATTGGGAACCTATAATTTTTGTCTTTTCATGTAGATTCAAATGATTCTACACAAATAAAAACATAGTAACCTAACCATAATAAACCCTCTGAGAATCTATGTAAAAATGTCCTAGATCAGATGTATTATAGCAGCAGTTCTGCCCAAACAATGTGGTGCTACTTACAACCCTCTGTTGTACCTGTTAACATGAATGAGGCTGAACTTGTGACATTAAATGTTGACTTTTACCTTTGCTTTTCAGGCTGATTTACTAGATTCCATTTGAGTCAATGCTAATTAATTAATTAACAAGTAAGAGGCTTTGATAACATAGATTACAAACATAAAACATAAATACCAGGATTTGATCCTATGTGATAGTGCTGGGCGATATATATCAATATCATGATATAAGACTTGATTTTGTCTGGGATTTTGGATATTACAGTATTGCGATATGGAAATCTCTTGTGTGTAAGTATTTAATGAAAGTGCAAATGGGCGTCCCTAGAATATCGTCACAGTATTGACATCAAGGTTTTCAGTCATAGATATTTGATTGTGCTCATATTGCGCAGCCCTACTATATGGAACCACAGGTGCTAGTAAATTATGTTATGCACTATGCCACCCTGCCTTCCCAGTGGTAGAGGGGAAGAGAAGAAAGATGTTGTGGAGGACAAAACCAGATGAGAAGAGGAAGAAAAGGAAAGGGGTTTGGTGAAAGGTTGAGGAGAAAGGGAAGAGTTTGTAACTTAATGATGAGAAGAAGGAATGGAGCTTTGAAGGAGGACTGGGGTAAAGAAGAAAAAGAAAGAAAAAAGGAAAAAAATGTATTGAAGGAAATTGGAGATGCCAGAAGGGAAGAGAGAGGGGGATGAGGGGGAAAAGCCAAGACTTCGGAGGAGGGAGACAAAGAGTGAGAGATTAGGGGGAGGAGAGAGAGAAAGAGATGACAGAGGAGGAGAAATACGAGAACTTAGGGAGTGAGAAGAGGAGAGGTTTTAGAAGAGGATGTATGGTAAGGAGGGAGTTGGATTGGTGGTAGTTGGGGGGAGGGAGAAAGAGGAGGGTGTCAGGGCAGCAGGGACACTAGCCTGCTAGTCTCCTTCCAGGCCTAAGCATGGGAGAGCAGCAGTGATGGGTCTGGACCACCCATCCGGGTTGGCCGAGTGCCTGGGCTGGCTGGACTGCTGTTGCCCACTGGGCTGGATGCATGGATGAATGGAGGGATGGAGACAGACAGAGGTCCCGGGTAACAATTCAGAGAGATGGAGCAAAGTGCTGGAAACATTAAATATGTCAATGGAAAACACACATACTGTTAGCAGCTGCATGCAATTACCATTCATTACATATACAGTGCATCATTTTAGAGACATTAGGCTGGATCTCCATATGTGTGTCTTATCCACGTCACTGACAAAAAAGCTGGATCCCAAATGCACGGTGGTCGTAACTGTGTATTCTAACCTTAAATCAGTGGTCCATTTTAGTATAGAGTAACCAATCAATACAACTTAAAAATAAAGTGATAATAGGGATGCAGTTTCACTTTTTCTTTATTGATACACATATTCATTGTCAAACATTAATTTGGGAATCCATGCATTTCCATTTTGCTCATTTGCAACACATACAAGCTTGTCCAGACATTTACCATTACATTCCTTAGTTTTTTTTGTATTACACACACTTATATTCAAACATATTCTTTGTCAAGCTTATTTAATTCTGATTGCATATGATCCATTTGTTTCAGTATCACTTCATCGCTGAA
>OMKZ01018232.1:11765-23452 GCA_900302535.1 Neoniphon sammara | reverse complement strand
AGTATCACTTCATTGCTGAAATTTTATTGCATTTGCTTTTTTTTTTTTTTTTTTCAGTCACTTCTCATAATGAACCATCTTGGGTGTTTCTTTATGCAGCCATAGCTCCATATGACTGGCTTATTCATTCAGATATATCCACAAAAAATTTTAAAGAATTAAATTGCCTTTTAGATGATAATGAGTTTCTAAATGCCTCACTAACTGTGAATGATTCATAGCCTCATTAGTTAACATTGCATTGCACAAAATATATATGGGTGGCCTAATTTCTCTACATCAGAATCTTTATAGGTGAAACTGAATTTGAGATACAGTAGCCTTTTCTTGTTTGTGCCTGCTTGTGATGCTTGATCATTTTCCTTTGTTCTTTAGTTGGCTTGCCTTTGTGACCATTAACAAGACATTATGGTTATAATCACTATCCATCCCCAGCAACTTAGGACCTATAAACCTCATTCACTGCAGTCAAAAAATGTGAAGGATAAAACGTCTTTTCAGGACATTTTCACTGACCCCCTGCAATACCCCATCTGACCTTGCTGTATACTCAGTCTTTTACACATAAATCAAATTAGATAATCAAATGAAACCTCTCTCTCTTAAATTGCTGTGTTTCCCACGTGCCATGAAAGCCTTAACTCTACATGGACAACAGTCTCATTGTTTTTCTTCAACTTGAACTTATAAAATCAGAGCTGCACGGGAAGGTAACGCAGTTAGGACGTTAATGAAGAACCCTATTCTCAGAGGTGTTGGCATGGATCTATATATTGACATATACGTACAACAACCAAAATTCTGTTTTTTTAGGGGCAAAGACAACTTTTTCCCTTTGAGAAAAAATTCCATATCTCATGGAGAACAAAGTTTCCAAAGACTGCTAGCTGTTTCTGTTAGCATGAAGTTGATCAGTAATAAACAGCAGCATAAAGGATATGAGAAAGTCTGTTTCAAATCCTCAAACTGTTCATGCAGTGTAATCCAGATGTTGACTCTCCTAAGTCCCAAACCAATAACATTACAGTAAAAAACTTCACAAAGAGTTTGTGAGTTTGAAATGGACGTTTTTCACGTTTCTAGAAGTTGCTTCATGTTAACAGAAGAGTTTTTGGAACCCTTGTTGTCCCTGAGGCATGCAATTCTTTGTCTTTTTTTCCTTCTTTTTTTTCCATCAGACATTCAGGATACTCAGGGTGACTACATGATAAAAATAGTTTTTGAGAAACACGTTCCTTTAAACAATGTTTTACCGAAATAAAAATGATATATATGAAAAAGATGACTGAAAAGAGAAACTAAAGTAGAAATACACAACACTACACTGACCTTAAAAAATAAATGACCAAAACATAGTCTTGAACCCCTTTTTTTCAGTCCTTGTTGTCTCTGACCATGGACTTTACAAGGTTAACTGATAGTTGATTTAGGAAATTATCTTATTCAGCCTATTTAAATGTGGTAACTACAATCAGAGTTATACTGGGACACGCAGAATCACATCATTGTCCTCATTTGGTACACATAAAGAATTATATCAAGCCGGCATGGCCTTGCGTGAACTGCAGTCATTTTTAAGAGAAACAGACTAAAAGAAGTTATAGAGACTGAGGCCACATCAACACATTGACGGTCCAAGCGAAAACAGCGAGTTTGGTGACTGAAAACTAAAATTTTTGAGATCATTCTCCATAGAGGAATTTTTAAAAACACCATTTACCTTTTGTCATGTGGACAGAGAAAACAGTACAATTTGACAATGCTGACATCACCGTCGAGTTTTTGTTTTTTTTTTGCACATGCTCATTGCAGAGACGCTTACCTCTTTCATCTTTATTATCGTCAACAATTCACAGAAATTTGTAACTTCAGGTACGAGGTCGACCTAATCGTCAATCCATGTGAACAACTCACCTTTCTTTGTCATCCAACTTAGCATTTCGCACAGTTGTAACCCTAATCAGGATGTTTTTTAAACCTGCATTTTTATTTTTATTTTATATCAGCAAACACTTCCTGTCACTCCTCAACAGCTTTGCGCATTTGCCTGTGCTCATATTGTGGATTTGTGTGCTTTTTTTTTTTTTTTTCCCAAAAACATCCACATCCGTACAGACGTGGCCTGAGTGCAATTTAGAAAAGACACAGACGCTGTTGATTTAACCAAAGACAATGTCTAACATGTTAAGAACAGAGATATGAAACAATACAGAAACAATATGCAACTGCTGTTACTTGAACAAACAGCACAGGGGACTTTTTTTTTTCCAGGATAGAGACAGTTCTGCAACCAAAAGGTCACAAATTCAATCCTTGAACCCTCTTACATTATTATATATCTTACTGTCAAGTTCAATTTCCCTTCATTTTGCATTTGAATATTTGAGTATTTTTATGGCTCAGCTGTGACGATGTTTGGCCCGGAGTTTCTTTGAAGCAGTAACCAGACCACCCCATGTCCTTTGGTGGATGCTTTTATCCAAAGCTACTCACACTATCATAAATCTAAATCAATTAGGCCAATATAAGTCATGCTGTCACAGAGTTACTACAGAGCCTGACGACTGACGTGAATAACTTGGTTGTTATTACCTACTAAGTTTCCTGTAGAGATAAAACAAATGTGAGGAGAATAAACCTTTTGTTCCTCAGGACACTATGACGATCTGCCTGTTTCTTTTTTTCATTATTATTACAAAGCTATGATACAAGTGCTTGTAGTGATGAGGCATAGATTTATCTGTATGTCTAGGTGATTTCTAGATGGGGAAATAAAATTAAGGCTGTTTTATTTACTTATACATGTCCATTGTTACTGGGTTATTTAATTTTTGTTTCTTCTTTTCAAATGGAAGCACTCTCTGCTTTGCTCAATAGCTATTGTACCCTTCTGAGCATTAAACCACGATTAAGCTAACTTAGAACTGCTCTGTCATAATGTCAGTTTTATTGGCTGGTACATCAACATTTTTTTAAGGATGAGACGTGTGACGTAAAGTATCTAAACCCAAACAACTGCTTTGATTTTAAATAGTTTGAGAATAGTTCCAGACATAAATAATCCAGTAACAACTAAGAAAGATATATACGTAGGTAAAGATGTTTGAAAAGCCTGTGATAAACAGAGACCGTGACAGAGACGATAATGTGTAATCCCATTCTCATCATTAATATGCTATGGTACCTATGTAAAGCAATGCTGACGTCAGTTATGAGGTCAATTTCATTCATTCATTCATTCCTGAACCTAAAATTGACCTAAAACTTGAACAATACATGCCTTAACATTATATTAATTTCAGTTTTCATATGATTGGGTAATGAAATTGCCCTGCTACAAACAGACAGATTTTTCATGGAGGTCTTTCCTCTGACCCCTTTTTCATCTGAAAGGGTTGTCCAACACTCTAATAGGATTAGACAGACTGGTCCTTTAAATGCTTCATGTTCTGTTCTTGAGTGTTTCACTCTGGATGTAACTTTATCCACACACACACACATACATGTGCACACAGAAACTCACAGACATAGACACCCACAATCTCTCCTAATAATTGACACCCAGGACAAAAACACGGGCCACTTCTTAGTAAAAACATATTGTAATCCGTTGGGGGTGGGGTCTTCGAGGCCACCAGGATAGCTATTCACAGCGTCTAGAGAAATCCAGAGAGACCTCCGGGAAAGCATGAAGACATTGTGAGGTGTTGGTATGACACTTGGTATGACACCCCTGGGAAGACTGGTGATTAGTAACGAAGAAGTTTGACTTAAGTTGTAAAACATTTGTAACCCCTTTAGTGTAGACATGTGCAGACATGAGAAACAATGCCTCTGTGTATGTGTGTGCCTCAAAAGTGGTGTTTCCTCCACTTGACCGCTTTGGTCTGTTTTCTGGCATTACTGTATAACCCTGCAAATGTGAGTGTTTGCTTTGACATGAAATCCATGTCACATCCATTAGCGCATCATCTAATCAGCCATATCTAAACCTGAAATCTGACGGTCTGATATTCACACATATCAACTGATTATAGATGGTCTGCTCTGCACTGTTTGCTTAAGAATCAGAGGTTTTAGACAGAATATACATGTACAGAGACACAGCAGGCGGTCTGAAGTCTTTGTTCAGGCTCTTAGACTGCTTGCTAGGACATGACTGATGTTCCAAAGTCTCGATGTGATGGGGCCTTTACCATAAAGGCTGACAGGCTAGATCAGTATCATCTTTAAAATAACCTCCCAAACACAGTCAGGTAAAACAGATGTGCTTTTATCAAATTATATTTAATTAATTGTTCCTGACCTCCCTTTTTACTGTTGCTTTAATAGTCTTGCTTCTCTTTTGCGGTTCATTGCTCTTTACGTTTTACTGTTGATTTTATCTTTGCAAAGCATTTTGCAGCTGTATTTTAAAAAAGATTTACACTTAAGATACTGTTATTAGATATAATTCAGATCAAATTAGTAGATTAGACGTACATTTGGTAATTCTTAACTCTTACATCAATCATCTATGCATGCGCCGTGTTGTCTTTTAAAACATTTTGCTGAAATCTTTACAATCACATTTATGGGAATAGACAAATTACAACAGTTGAGTGTTTTTGTGTTTAACATAGGTGATGTTATGGTGGTATGAGTGGAGCAGATCAGTGTTAAGAGTGATTAGGTTTTGTATGGATAAGATAAGATCAGGCAGTAAAATGATCAGTGACTTGGCAGGAGGCCATTGTTCTCAGTGTATTAGGAGACAATGGCAGGTAGTAATTACTTTGACAGCATGGGCCTAATCAAGCCCTGTACTCTCAGATCCCCCTCCTCCTCTCCCCCATCCTTTATGCATTCATCACTATTTATTCAAAAACTGATCTATTCTAGACTCAAACCAATTCATCAATACTCCTCCTTAGACCCTTTACCTCTTGTCAAATAAAATTATTTTGGTGCACTGCATTTGAGTTCCTGTTGCCCCTGTTCTAGGTGTGTCAGTGACTACATTTATGATGATGGCATAAAATTGTTCAGCATTTTTCAACGAGCATGTAGAACAGAAAGTTTTTACTCTCTTGTTCGTTCTACAGTGTGTATTTATTGTATTTACACATCAGGTTCCTTATCTGCTGCTCTTTTGCACATGCAAACTTGTAAAAAGCCAGTTGGAAATCCAGGAACAGGTTTACATGGCCGAGAAACTGGTTTTCTCCAGGAGAAATCCAGCTTGTGTATACCAATTGCTCATAATTCCTTACCCCAATTTCGGAAATCTGCGTTCTCGTTTACATTGCAGTTGAGAAATCGGTGAACTGAGGTTACTCACACGAGGCAAGTAACCTGATTTCTTAAGTGCATGTAAATGCAGTAAGCGTGTGCTTTGTTGCTACTGTAATTGTCAATATGACAACAATACTGCACCAATGCTACAAAGATGAATTCATGTAGGTTCATTGTGCTTGGCAAAAAAACGGGACAATACTGATATATGCTCAGCTTTCGGAACCACAGATTGGAAGTAGAGGGTCATACCCAGCTTACAACTTATATCCAACTAACTTTGACATGATGCTGAGTGCAGTGGGACAGAGGAACATTAGAATCCGCTGCCTTGTGAATACTTCATGATGGCGAGGCCTTCGTCAAGCAGTCCTGATCTTTTGAAGACATATGGTCAACATTGCAAATAAAAGAAGGGAGCTATTCAGTACTGTGTTTGAGATTATTTTTTTCTTATTTTGCTCACCAGTGTCTACCCTCATGCCTCATTTTCAGTCCTCTTTTTGCGATGATGATGATGAGGGCCCCATCCAAGATAGCTCAAGGTATCTAACCCTTAAATTAAAACACTCACTGTATTTCCAGTCCTATCCCTACATTTACATCATAGGAACATCCATGATTGATCAGTAGATTCAGCACCTTGATCAACAGCACATGAGTGTTGATCACCATGTTGGCGGCTGCCCTGCTGCTGTCGTACCTGTGCCTTTTGAAGCCACTCTGCTGCAGGTACTGGTGCCATCAGGGCTGAAACCCATGTACTAAACGCAGCCATTCAGCCAGCCATTCAACCCTGGACATCGCCAGGGCCTTCTTAACAAGGGCCCCTGCATACTCCATAGCCTTTATGAGATTAATGCAGTGGATAGAGCAGGTGTCTGCCAAAATTCCATTCCTATTTAAACCTCCCGGCCCATACCAGCGACCTAATCCTATTAGGCCTAATTGAGTGAAGTCGACAGTCTTTTTCAGTTAAACCAAGTTCAGGCACTAATAGGATTCAAAAGGGGCGGGGGGGAAAGGTACCATGCGTAGAATAAGTAGTAAGTTGGTGTGTGGCTGGGGAAGTGGACAGTAGGCATCGGGGGAGTGTGTGCGCAGGGACCAGAGGCTGTGTGTTGGGACCAGTAGAGATGTCCTGCTGGGTTTGGAGGTCTGTGTTTAAGGAAGAGGGAGGGAGTGGGCTGGAGGTCTCCCCGGAGGCTAGATAAGCTGAGAGGGGTGAACAAGAACAACATAATTGGCATTCGGGATCCCCCAGTGTGTGTGTGTGTGTGTGTATGATATATTACATGATGAGGACAGTGTGTAGTCCTCGATGTATAATGTACAGGGAAGATTTTGAGGCAAAATATGGATTACATTATGGACAGTAGTTATAGACAGAGCAAGTGTGTGTGTGAGTGAGTAAGTGAAAGAAAAAAATAAGTCATAAAATAGTGTTGAAGTAGCAAAAGAAAGGGAAAAGGAATAATAATGTGGTTCAAGACTGTTCTTGACATTGATTTTTATTTGGCAAAAAGTCATCAGAAGGTCGGCATATTCAGGGCATTTAGAGGCAACAAAATAGAGTGACAGATTCACAGAACACTGCAAAAAAAAAATCACCACCAAGTCAGTAAGATGAGATAATCCCACTTGATTCCAACGCTAATCAACTTGTTTTCAGATTTTTCTTAAATGAAGTGACATTGTGATACTGATCTGCCTTGTTTCAGCATATTTATACTTGTTCCCAGAAATATGCCCGAAACAAGTGAAACTGCACTGAAACTGCAAGTGGGATTATTTCATTCCATTGGCAGATTTTTAAGACTGAATATGAGACTAAATGACTTGTTAAGATGCAGATTGTTTTTCAGTATATGTATTAAGTTCTGTTAAAGTTCTGTTCCAGTCTAAAACAAGGAATTTAGTCTTAAAAAAACAGGCTTAATCCATTTCTGTAAACTGACCTTATGTATGATACACACATAACACATCTCAATAAAGGAGTGAACATGGATCAAGCTTTCTTACACTTTCCACAAGTGATAAGAAATGCCCTGACAGGTCTTTCTAAGTCAATTACGTACCTGTTAGTCACACCAGTTTACACCTGCGTGAAGTTTCCTGGTGAGATAACGGCACCGTGATATTATCTACAGTGATAAGTCCTCCAGCCGAAAGACAGTGCTCCAACCTTGACTGGAAAAGACAAAAAAAACAAAACAACAGCTTGTCACCTCACTGAGCCCCTCTTGTTTTTGGCTTGTGGCAAATGACATGATCTTATCAGGCCCCTTTGTTTAACAACTCTTCCCCCTTTGTCCCATCAGGGCAGTTGTGAGAGGGATTCCTTCACACACACACACACACACACACACACACACACACACACAAATCAAGCAGGCCAGCATTGGACACAGTGATTAGCCAGTGGCGTCAGAGAGACAGACGTGGCCTGAGGATCTAACCTTTTAGGGCTGCTCGCTGCCAGGGGTGTTATAAGGGACTCCCTTTGAAGAGATTACATCCAAGAGGACTTGAAGTAGCAAAAGGCTAGGTTTTCAGTATTCTAACATGACCCTCGCAATACAAGGGCAAATTGGTGCAGAGGGACTGAAAAATAAGTGACATTAGCCTGCCAGCGATAAAGCGGGGAAAATTAGCTTAATCTAATAGCATTCAGCTAATAGTACATTAGGTATTTTACAAACAACACATTGACACTGACCTGGTGACTATTTGCAGATATGGATCATAATCAAAGTGTGTGTTACTGTATATAATACATTGTATGCCCCAAACGCAGTGTTATGGCACAAATTAAACCTATAAGTACCTGTTGAACAATACATATCAACCTATTAATCATCATCATCATATTCATGGGGGACAAATTTCTTAATTAACATTCAAAAACAATGACAAGTCAAAACAGGTAAATCAGATTACGTCATGCAAAAAAATATTTGGGCAAGTCATCTGGTCTAATGTTCAGTGTTATATTTATTGAAACTAGTGAGAAATTTAAGTTTAATTTTGATTTCAGTTTCTAGAAAGAAGTGTCAATGTGTTTAATCAAGGCCAACTAAGGCCAGTAATTTCACTTAGATCAAGAAAATGACCCCTACTATAATTCAGGGAAATTCATTTAAGGAGCTGATTTGGATTGGAAACCAGTGAAAATATGTAAAATTTGAAAATTCAGTTTTAGATTTAATGGCTGAGATGTATTTTTATTTATTTATTTATATTGTTGCAGTGCAGCTGTACTGTGGGCTCCGAAGGGGGAAAATATGCTTCACGAGACCATCTGATATCAACAATAAATTTTGGACATGACTGTCCACAGTCATGCTTCATTTCAGGCAAATAACAAACTGCCCAAAAAAACAATAAAGCCATTAGCTGCTGTCTATTCTCCTAATCATGTTTAAGACGGGTTGCCTTCATGGATGCCCCCTCCTTTGTGCTTCCGCCCTCTTCTCTTGTTAGATCACTTGCAGAATAATATTCCCTTTGTCTCTTGTATTTTCATGGGACCATTTGTAAATGTCAAAATGTTTTTTCGACCATGGCAGACTGTTCCACTACGTCTTTTCGCTAATATAGAAAGACGACAAACAACAGGAAAAGCGCACGAACAAAAGGGAGAAAAAATAGATAAACACAGGAATTAGAGATGGAACAAGGATGACCAAAAAGAGGAAGAATGTGAAGACAAATGATAAGGAGAATGAAGGAGATCAATGAGAAGAAGAAGAAGGACAAGATCTAAATACTTGACATTGAGGAGTTCTTTAAGCACAAAATGCAGTTTGTGGTCTTGTTTAGCGTGTTAAAGAAAGGTAATAACACTGATAAGGCCCTAAAAGTCACTTTAGATAACAGCACCAGTCATACAACAAATTATACAGTCATCCTTATAGCATTGACTAGTGACACAAATCTTTAGAGACCACGGCCTCTCTCTGAATTTACTTCTGTATTTAGGCTATATATAGTACCAAACTGAAAAGCTTCTATGTCACAAACCCTGTACTGCACCTAACTCCCACATTAGAGAGATAAGTCGCAGCGATGTGACTCACTATAATGTATCTGCGTCCTAAACCAAGTAATGCGTTTCCAATAGGCGGTTAAAACTGGCTCAGACTGTGAAACAGCCTGAGGCGCCAACAGTTTGGATCAGCTGTGGGAACTTTAGAAACAGGAATACAGAAAATCATAAATATTATTGATGTGTTAAATTATTTTAGGTCCTTTACTGACAAAATAGCAACATATTCGAGAACATAATCGTATGTATTTTTAAAATATTGAGCAATGACTATCAGGTATTTCTTTAATGTTGTAAAAATACTTAATGAATACTTCCCTATTGATAATCTACTTATAAAGGAGCAATAAAATAAAGAATAATCTGTTGTGTTTGTATACTTGTACCTACATTGTTTTTTTTTTTGTTTTTTTTTTGATGAGGGTGGAACTGATTCCAGTATGGTCACTGTCCAATCAGTTTATTTTAGGGGTGTGACAGTTCATTGATTGCTTCAGTGCATTGATTATAAATTCTGTCGATTCAACTGAATCAATCTGACTTTGGCCTGAATTTATATGAAACACTTTGCATCCAAACAAAATAAAGACTTTGTGTTGATCGAACTGAACTGGATACTATAAATTGTTACTTTTTGAATTTTTTAAAGAGAATAAATAATGTTAAAGTCATAGCTATGGTTAAATTAATTATGAAACTTTGAATAACTTTGTTGCAAAGATTGCAACTAAGATTGCAAATTGCAACAATGACTGAATTTAATCCTCTAATCAAATTGAATCATTCCACAAAAGAAACTTTGTTCTTAAACCAAATAGCCAGCTAATGACTTGTGAATCAAAGTGAATCGTTGAGAAGCCAAAGATTCATACCCCTAGTTCACATACACAATATACCGCGAGAGTGAATCAGTGATGTTATGAACTGTTGAGTGAGAAATGGCGATTCATAATGTGAGGAAGCTGCTTGGGGCCTCCAAAGACCTCACAGTGCTCACCTTGACTTTTAGCCTGAGGAGGCCTTTACTGTCCTTAGTCCACCTCAAACACAAAGACTGAAGAGGGACTGTTTGTGTGTGTGTCTGTGTGCATTCGCGCATGCTTGTATATGTAGGTGTGTGTATGACAGAAAGAGAGAGGGAGAGAAAGAGAGGGAGGGAGTGAGGGAGAGCTTTCAGTGATGGAGACTACAAACCATGAAGACAGAAAAGTTGGGAGGGAGGGGGGAAAAAGTGAGACATAGCTTTGCACAATGATAGAAAAGAGAGGGAGAGAGAAAAAAAATCAAAGAATTGGATTAATTGGCATAATTCAAGGTGGCTGGGCACAGCGAGGGGGAGTGTCAGTGTTGGGCGAATCTTTTGCCATCCTCAAAGAGAGACGGCCTGCACAATTAGCCGCACGAACTCTGACCCCGCTCAGAATAATTAATGAATAACAGAGGGGATAAAGACAAAAGGCGCAGAGCGGTTTGGTTGAGTGGCGAGCGAGGGTAATACATCAAAGAATGCCGTTAATTGGCCCTGTGGCTTTCATTCTTTGCCCTATTTCTTTCAATTCATTGACTCAAAATAATGGGTTCAGGTTCATTATCAACAGGTCGTAAGCTCTGGGAGTGCCAAAATTCAACAGGAGAGTCAGGGATTGTGCATGTGTGTGTGTCAGTGAGTGTGTGTGCATGCGTGTGTACAAAAAAATGTGTGCGCGCGTGTGTGTGTGTGTGTAGCTGCGATAACGGCTCAGCTTTAGCCTGGCCCCCCAAAGACCTGACGACATCAACTCCACACGGGGAAAACTGAAGAGTTGTACGGGTGCGTTGGGAGGACAGCAGCAGGCCGCCATTTTTAACAAAGATTTTTTTATTATTTTTTTTTAAAGCCAGAGCATAGAAGTAGAGCTTTTACAGTGTTTCTGTGTGTGTGACTTTAATGCCACAAGTGCCATCAGGATGCTGGAATATAACTGGTATGGACAGGTAAGTGAAACACACACACTTGTTGTGGTTTCAGAAATATTGTACCTGTCCGATTGTCCGCCACAAGTATATTTACTGTACATACTCTGACCCGTCAGTGAGGCTTTGTTTAAATAATTTATGACAAATGGTTTACTAAGGTAATTAATTCACAACAGATATGATCACAGCAAGGATGGTAATATAATGTGCAACTAGCAATGTATCATAATGAAATCATTTGGGAAGTATCCCACAGTGAATTCTAACCATATTTCCATTAGGCCAAATCAGATTTTCTAACAATATGTCCATGTCATGTGCATGTTGTGTTCTTCAGATGAACTGTGGCCCTGTTGATTCAGAAAGCTGTAAAAAAAAAAAAAAAAAAAAAAAAAACAATGACGGTACA
>OMKZ01018232.1:0-11745 GCA_900302535.1 Neoniphon sammara | reverse complement strand
TTTTTTTCAAAAAAGTTAAAAAAAAAAAAAAAAAAAAAAAAAGACAATGACGGTACACGTGCAAATAAAAAAAGTTGCTCCGGTCAAATTTAGTTCCAAACAATCTGGAGCTTAAATGGCATTAGACACAATCAGATTCAGACTCTCAGTTCTCTTGAATCTCTAATGATTTGACCCTGAAATCTCTGTTGGGACAGTGATGCTGTGCTATGACAACTGAACAAAACAAGGCCTGAGTATGGCACGCAAATAGAAACGTGACTGGAATACAACGTGATTAAGCGCTAATGGAGGCACCGAGGTTGATGACGTAAGGAACACGGAAAATTCATGATGCGATTACTGCGCCGCTGTTACAGTTGTCTGGCCGTAAATCTGTCTGGGTGTGCCGTACATTCTAATGCAAATGAATTTAAAAATAATGTATGAGTGCAATAAGTAATAGCAATAAAAGAGAAGAAGAAAATGAGACAAGGAGCAAGCAGAAGTCCCCCAAACGATGTATGTTTGTTGAGAAATGTGATAGAACAATGCTGGCTTAACTTTACAAGAACGAATATTGGGCATCAATTTGCATCAGCCTCTTGAGTGATTTCATTACAATTTCAATATATTGATCAAAGATAACTTTTTGTGCAATTTCCTAAAATATTGTCATCCTTTTTGAGGAAGTTATTGGATTATAGTATTGGAATGAAACAGCACAAAGCTGGTTCTCATGAAAAGAATCAACTTTTATGATTATAGATATGGACGAACAATAAAGGACTTCAAGGAAAGAAATCTGGGCTATCCTTCACTCTGAATAAACATTTCAAAGGAAAACATTTGGTCCGTCATTCATTCTTAACGAAGCAGAGAGTAGAAAAGAAGGAAGTATATTTTGATGACAGCACTCAAGAATTTGGGTGTTTCAAGCTTTCTTTCTTCCTATAGCATGAACTTAAAGTTCATACTGCAGGAATGGAATCTGTGACCTCTGTTTTGGGTCTGATTTTTTTATTTATTTATTTTTTTTTGGTTTGATGCTGGACCCGGCACAAAATAAGTTAGCCAAAACTCAATTAGCCACGGCCAAAACAACGTCCCTGCTCTTCTAATGTGAGAGACTCTCAGAGGAGAGAGGGTGTGTAGCAGAAACACTGCCATTCATTCACTTTCACGTCCCCTCTATAACCTTCAGCCTGCCTGTTTAGGTCCCCCTCTCTCTCTTCATGTTTCAGTCTATCTCCTTTTCTGTCTCACACACTTCATTTACAGACAGCTGTCAAAGGCAAAGGGCATGATTTAGCAACGCAACCCCAGATCATGTGAAATTACTCCCACTCACGTACAGAAACAGACACAACATGAAGGAACGAGGGGGAGGGAAGGAGGTGGGGACTTTAACTCAATTGCCCTAACTTTGTGTGCTCACGACACATGATTTGGCTAAAAAAACCCTCACAACTTGTTGCAACCCCTGAAATATTTTAGCTATCCTCGCGGCCGATTATACAGCACAGCCTCTCCCTGGTCCGCTCCTTCTGCAAGTCCTTTAATTGCCATTCGAAAGGTTTCCCATACCTGGGTGAGCCATGTCAAGCAATTAATACCCTAAAATACGCCTTTTAAGTGAGTCTTTTGGTCTCCTGGGCTCCCCGTTGTGATGAAAAGAGCGGTGTCGTCTCACGTTAGCCTCGCACAGGTGCCTTCTCTGCCTGCACATCAGATCATTACCATAACCAGAGATGGCGAGAGAGGGAGAGAGAAAGAGAGAAACATGTGAGGGAAAATGAGAGAGAGAAACAGAAAGGGAAAATATCTCAGGAATGTGTCACGATCATTCCTTTGCTTTAAGTCGTACCAAAACTCAGAGTCCACTGGCTGGCTTTTGTTAGACCACAGAATACAAAAACTAAGACAGGCGCTAACTCTTTCAAGTCCTCACACTTAATTCCTCATTCCTAAACTGAGTGCAAAGCTCTACACAAGGATTTTGCCACTCACATATATTGAGATGAAACTGATCATGCATGGTTAGTAGTTGTAGTATTACAGCATAAAGTTTCCAGGGCTGTATCCAACTCAGACTTTCCTTAACTGAATCAGATTTGGCCATTCACTATGATGATTTGACTGTTGGTTGGTTTATTTTTTATTTGTTATCTTTTTGGCAGTCAGAAAATGCATTGGCACAGATTTCATTGTTAATAGACCATGTTGGTATTAATCAAAGAAATCATAATCAGTCATAACCAAATGCGTGGAGTATTTTGAGCAGTTAAAATCTACAAAATTCATCAAAACAGCTGCATGAAAAATTTTAATCATTGGACAATTTTAATTGTTGACTGAGAGCTCATTATTACCATGCAGCTTTGTCGGAATAATGTGACAGAATAACAAGAGCACACGTATATGTGTTTAAATGAAGCTCCTGTAACTTACATCTTTATTCTTTGAACATTAAAACATATAAATGATTAAATGATTAAAACAGCTGCTCGATTAAAAGAATCTAAGTGGATGAGATGATTGAACATGTCGACTAAAAGTTTTCTTGCAAGTCTGATTGACGCTGATATATTAAAGTCATGAAAGATTCACAGCTTCTCTGCTTCTCGACAGTTTACGCATACTTTATCAACACAAGTAGAATAAATCATGCTTAAACTACATGGACTGGTGAAACCTTGTGTGAACAGGGTTCAAGGGGTTGAGTTTGGTCAGAATCATCTCAGTTGTTAACTGAGAGATTATTAAAAAAAATAAAAAGTCCTCTCCCTCCTAATTGATTTCCTTCTCCGGTTTCAGTTCCTGTTTCTCTTTTCCGGTTGTACTCGATGTGCAGCATTGGGCATTGCTCACTTTCACTTAGGTAAACTGAAATTATGTAAGGACATACACTGAATGCCAAGGAAAACAAACCCCTATAACATCATGAAATGCACTGTGTGAGATGTTTGACACAAATTATCTATGTAAATGTTGAATAATCTGAATGCACAAACTATTAGGAACATTTTCCTCATAGTGGGCTGCTTTTGCACAGTCAACATCTTAATTATCTCAAAGCTTAAAAATCCTTTTCCCTTTGTGATTGGTACAGATTTAATAAGGGAAATCAATAGGGGATAATATGGGATAATAGCTGTTACCTGCATCTTTAGTGTACTTGATGAAGTGTCCCTAATATTTTATATATTCAGGGGATATTTGACTAAATGTGGCTGTCCATATAAATTATGGGGTGGGGGGGGCATGAAGATGCTTCTGTGATAGGTTGGATATTTACTTGTGTATTGGCTCTGGGCTGACTTCCTCCCTTTCCTGCTGTTCTTCTCTAATCATGATGACGGTGACGGTCATGTTGATAGTTGGTTTTATACTTTTTTTTGTATTTTTGTACTACATGTATTTATTGCATATACTTGTGTTGATTTATTGTGTGTTTTTTTCTGGCGACTGGCTGTAAAGGGTTAGGGATATAAAAGATTTACTCTACAGAAAGAGAGACAGGAAATATGGTGGTAAAAGTCAAGAAATAGACTCAATATCATATAAATGTCTACATAGCAATCATCTATCCTGTCATGCTGCTGTTACTGTATAAATGAGGGCTTAGTGCTTGTAGGTAGGAAGACTGACACAGGAGCTTTCCCTTTCATTATCAGATCAACAGACACAAGAAGTGGACTTTATCAGATATTGACAATTTCTTCCACAAATGTTTAGTTTGTTTTGGTTGAGGATTTGGGACTGGGGTTTAGTCCAGAGCTTACTCAGGGAACAGGGTCAGAGTGTGAAGGACTCAGCTGAGTGTGGGGCCGAGGGAGCGAGGTCAGTTGAGGTGGTGGGGCACACTGTCTTATTTTGTACTCCAGAGGCTGTGTCCGCCTCTTCTTCCATGTATAATTAAATTCAGCCAAAGCTAATTAATCAATTTGCGACTGGCAATTGGATGATGACAAAGAGCGGTTGGATGAGTACCATTGATGCAATAAAGAAAAACAGAAAATAAATGTATTAAACTCTACAGAAACTCTCAAATCTTTAAACCAATTCAATTAGCTCAGTCCAGCTAAGGCCTCTTTGCTAAGCAGATGAACACAAGTACAAATAGATGGATTTCAATCTGAAACCCCCCCCCCAATTGGTTTTTAGAGAACTGATACACGTCACACTTCTACCTGTCAGAGATGCAAGAGATAAAACTTATAGATTATTTTCTGAAGTATTGTACATTTTAAACCACACCCATTACAGAACACAAATTTTCTGGGGTCTCCATTTGCGTCAGAAACTGGACCATCATTAATTGACAAACTGTAGAGCGTTCCACAGTGAACGGTCAGTCAGCAGAGATGAGAAGAGTAATCTGGCTTTACTTGGTTGGTGCACATTTTTCGTAATTTCCAAATTTCCAATTAAAAGAATCTGATTTTAACTAGACTCTTGTCCAGTTGCATGGAATAAATACTAACTAACAACTAGCAAAGTTACTGTTTTTAAGAAGAAACTCAGTAACTTTTGCTCCAAGTGCATTTTAAAAGAGCTACTTTTTACTTTCACTTTAGTAGATTTTTTTTTACTTTACTTTCATTAGTACTTCTGCTTAAGTAAAACATCAGCAAAGTAACAGTACGTCACCACTCCTCAGTGGTCTCAAAGCAGACCTGCTTATAGTGCAGGTCCATGCTCCTGTGTCTCATCTGGCTCTCTCTCCTCAGTTTCACTCATGGCCTCTGCTTCAGTCTCTTCTTCTGGCAGAAGCACTGACACTCCTCCCTCGGTCACAGCAGCCTCCTCGTTCAAATGGTGGGGGCACAAAGACGGCCAAGCGGAGCAAACAAACAGCTCTTTGTCCACAGCACAAACCGTGTATTATTAGTTCGGCTAAGGTCAAAGTTGATCTAATTTTCTGCTTAGTTCTCATTAAACAGCTATTGCATTATTTAATTTCCCACAATCAAGTTAAGGGAGGGGGGAGTGGGGGAGTAATCAATATATCTCCACCGAGAGCTTTTGAACAGCGATTTGCAAATTTAGCCCACAAATGCACTTTATGTTAGTTGGGGATAGTAGGATGTTCTTTTTGATGCCGTGTTGAGCTTCAAAGGTCAGAAGGGTTGGATGTAAATGTTACAGGATCAACAAAGATTTTGATCTTTGTGTTGTCTACCAGCTGGAGACATGCTTTTTGAATTACTTGTAGCCGATAAAAGAGAGATGATCGATAAGAAACACAAGAAATGGAATGCGAACATTTTCGGAGCACAGCTATGTGTCATGTTGTTGTTTTTTGTGTGTGTGACAGTGTGACACACATACTGTAAACGTTTGTAAGGTGCATACTGTATGTGAGAGTGGGTTAAATCAGTGGTTCTCAAGTGGTCCAGTTTCAGGGGCCACACTTTTCTGAGGCACTAAGTCAACTGTCCACACTTACTTGGAAAATGTAAAGTGTAGTATTCCACAATGCATACATGCACTGTTAAAACTCAAAATAAGCCAAAAAAAACAAGTGAGGGCTTAAAACTAATGACAAGCAATAATAGATTAATATGTCTAATAACAACAGCAACAGGGCAATAAAATACCTTACTTGTATCTGGCTATGTTAGCTAGCCTCCTTTACATCTGTGAAGCTAGTCTTGCTTAGATGCTGCCATAGGAAATAGTTAAAAATACAAGTCCTATATATTTGCACTTCAAAAACTTTTTTCCTTTATGTTTTTATTTTATTATTATTATTATTATTATTATTATTATAGTCCAGTGCAATGTACAGTTGTTTGCACTCACTGTGACAATAGATACTATTAACTGCATTACTGAGTATTACAGAATGTTATGGTTTTCTCAGTACTCATCTAATGGATAACATAAACTGGAACAGGGCTGTAATACCAGGGACTTGCAATTTAGTCCAATAGACATAGCCTATTTGGATATTAAAAAAAAAAATCTGCTGAGTAACATTGTTATCTGTGCAATACCAAAATGGTTCAGTGAGATGGTGATTCATAATACAGAGCAGAGTCCTTGGACCTCCAAAGATGTTCTCTAAAGGTTCTTGGCCTGAAATGGCCTTAATAGTCCTGAGTGTCAGTGACACAACTAGAAATATACACTCCCATTAAGTGTGGTGATGACATTTCAGTGACCTGTATCATTTTCTCACATGAGTGTTTACAAAGCAGACGAGGAGTCAAAACAGTGGGGACGGGTCTAAGACCAGGAGACACCAGGAATCAAAGGGCATGACCATCTGCCTTGAGGCTGGGTCAGAGTCCTCCTGGCCTAAGTCTGGTTTCCACATTGTCCCTCCTCTTTCTCTGTCTCACTTTCTTTTGCTCCATCCTTATATCTCACATGCTGATTGATGACCTGCATTCATTTTTTGGCCTTTTATTTATTTATTTATTTATTTATTTTTTATTAATACTCCATATTGGTGTGCAGTGGTGCTTAAGGCTACAAATGCAAAAATCACCAAATTGTGCTGGATTTTTAAATTCATCACCGTACTATCCTGTTGCATCTCCCTTTTTTCATTTTACTTTGGACTTAATAATGTCCACTGTACTATTTAAAGAAAATTCAGAAAATACTTCAAGAGAAGATAGCGCCCATTTCCCTTCAAATAAAAATAATCAGCAATTAAGATAAGACACAGCTAAGGAATGAAAAAAATTCAAATGATGTCTTCTTGAATTGAGTTATAAATATAGACATTTTGATCACATCAAGCGTTTCTATAATTATAGAAGTGCATGTACACGTTGTTTGATGTATGTTTAATATATGGCGAGGCAGCACAATTGCACTGTGAAGGACCTCAATGAGATTAGTGAGCTCTCAGTACAACGAACAAGCGTTCAACACAAACAATCAACAGGTCAGTGATGGTTTATGGGAGCTTATGTGAAAATATTAGGTATATATTGAGCTGAAAGCACAGTATCTCATCATTTATCAGACTAATCTCTAATGCAATGAAAAAGCAGATTGAATTTGTGTGAGAAAATAGATCCAATGAAGTGGCTTTCAGTGGTGCGTCCAAGGATTTTATTATGTACCGTAAACAATCAGGCATTCTTTTAAAGTGGCCTTGTTGTAAATGTCTCAAATGGAAGAAGTATATTGAGTCAGTACTAACAGAGAATAACATTAAAATATCAAGTGCCTCATTGCTGCTTTTCTGCCAAGCTGCCATCAAAAAGTACTGAGGTGTTTCATTTACCATGATAAGATTATAAATTGTAACATGACAAATCACTTGATTTTGTGAAATTTCAAGAACACAATCGTGGAATTATTATATATTATAATAAATAATGAAATCAGAAATCTCATTTGTACAATCTACTAAAGTCGGGTTATGCATTTAGTGGCCTCTAGTGAGCAAAACCTCTTGGAAGGTAGGTGAAGTGTTCCTGTTTAGCAGAAACACTTTCCTCTTATACCGTCCTCTTGAAATCACCCCTGCATTTTTAAAAGTCTCTTTTTTTGTTTTGCTTAAATGATTTGAATGTAAAAGGAATTCAACACCTGCAATAAAAACACAGCACATGCCATCAGAATCAACCTCACAACGATTCTGCCTCTTTTCGACAGAGACACTATGATGTATTTCTTTCTCTTTGTATTAAGAAGTTTGCCTTTAGGCCATTGCCCAGGCTTGAGAGCGCTCCGGTTTAGTGAGCTGGGACTGTCTCGCAATCAATCATGTGCATAATTTTAATAGGACTTCATAGTTACAGTTTGAGCCCACCGGGGCTTCTTTCCACCGTCTGCCAAGCTGAGAGATTAAAGTTGTCTACAGTACAACTCTCTGACATCATTCAGAGACGCAGCGCTAAGCACCGCTCTATCCTGTTCTAGCTCACTGGACGGTGAGGGTCAGGCATGAGGCGCCCCTTTCAGGACCACAACCACCACACAGCAGTTTACCCACAATCCCCTGCTAGGTATTGCTCAGCAGCTTTGTGTTTGTGGGTTGAACCTGCCGAGAACTGACTAAAGATTATCCCCTTACCTTTATTTTTGTGTGTAGATGTAGCTGCTGTTTGCTTTTAGTTTATTTATTTAGATATTCCATCGTTGATACTCAGCTCAGGTGACAAAAATTAGATGAGCAAACAAAGTATCACTTGCTGGTTTACTGCATCAGGCAACATAACCCTGACACTTACAGTATAGACAACAAACACAGTACAGTGATGAGAAGACAGCCTCACACAGACAGTGCACCACATACAGTAGACTGTACTTACTGTATACATGCTGACCTCCAGAGACAAACAGCATCAAAACATTAACTGCATAAGTACCGAAAATGACTTTAGTTCATAAACTGTACCAATGAAAGTGTTGCTGGCACAGAGGTGGACAGTAGCGTCTTTTGGCTGCAGCGTGGCTCGGTGGTAAAATGCTTAGAGGTTACAAGTTCAATCCATAGCAACATCTACTGTTAAATTGTCCCTGTGTCTGACACTAAACGCCTGCTCACTCATTTTATATCGCTTGAGATAAAAACACCCGCTAAGGCCTTAATTGTCAATTGTGTGTGTTTAGTTGCACATTATTCTCCTAATAGCGTTCCGGATGCTCAAGTATTCCATTTCAGGCACAATGGAAATGCCGTGCCATGTCTAGAATAATCTGGATGAGCTTGCAATGGAATTACCAAAAAAGGGAAAACGACAGCTGTTACATGCACACTATGCCGAGATACTGAGGCTGTTTGGTTCTGTCATTTATACATATTTATACATAAATTTTATTTATGTATACAGGAATATTTGTGATTGGTATATGAAGATGCACAGAGCAAGATAAAGCAACCAGCTACTATGGGAACAATTACAGAGCTGCAAAAAACAAAAGAAGCTCAATTCAGGCTGTAGCAGTCTTTGTCACATATTAAAAACTAATATGCCAAAGCATGTTTTTAATATTTAAACCCCAAACGGTGGCTGAAATATTTTCATTCCTATGCTTTTTGATTGTGCACCTCAGAGGAGGTTGTGACAGAATTTCTTTTCCCCCTGAAAGAGATGCACATAACTATCTTATCCTGAGTAAGATCTTAATTGGGATATAAACTGTTAGTCAGAATACTATGTGTACGTAAACACATTCATTGACTCAGGTAGCTTCTGAAGCACTACTGGCATATTGTACATACCAAAATCTAATCTGACGGCAGGACACGTAAGGAGATAAATAAGGAGCTGACCTTTTTTGTGTGTGTGTGTGAGTGTGTATGTGTGTGCGTGCACGCAGGTCTGCATGCATATGCGAATGTGTGCAGAGAGTCCACAGTCTCTCAGGTGTGCTTGTGAACAGGCCCCTTGTCATTGACCACAGAGAATAATGTGCTCTAATTGATTTAGGGCGAAAATCAGATTATTCCATTTGAACTAATTACATCTCCTCTGCAGTGACTGAGAGGCTCGCCTGTATGCTCCACCTCTCTCTCCCCCTCCTCTCACTCGGCTTTCAGAAGTCTTTCAAATTATTGAAATTGTTTATGTAACGTTTGTGGCTTGTAAAAATGATGAGGGAAATGAGTCACTCTTCTCTTTTCACTGGACCATGTAGATGTTCCATAATCGCTGTTGATCTGATCAGTGAAATGGAGAATTTTAAATGAAAGTAAACAATAATGTATGTTGCACTGTCTTAGCCAATCATTGTGACTTAAATTGTAATTTTTCCTTAAGTGAAAAAAAAAACATCTGCGAATGAGATGAGATAATTACACTTATTTCCTTTGCGATTACCAGTCAAACTTATTTCAAGAATGCTGTAGAATCAAGTGTCATTTTCTTTATTCTAGTGGAGTGATTTGCCTTATTATGCCTTGCTTCAAGATACTGACACTTGCTTTAAGAAAACTGAAAAAAGTGAAGCTGCATTTGATACGATGGAGATGACCTCACCCACGGGCAGATTTTGTTTTGCAGTTGCTATGCAAAAAAAGGAATTTTTACTTACTTGTATTCAGTCCAAAAATATTTTTGGACTGAATATAAGTCTGAATGACTTAAGATAGACCATTTTCAGTTTTTGCAGTGGAGCTGCACAGATTGCTGCCAATTAACTAATTAAACCAAATGAAGCTTGTGACTGATTTTCATAAAGTTGCATTTTGTGTATGCCAAAGAAAGCTACATTGAGGCAGATCATTTTCATAAATTCAATATCCCATCGAGGTAACAGGTTAGCACTCATGCACGCACGCATGCACACACACGCACTCTTTCACATGTAATACAGTTAAAATGGCTGTAATATTTAATTCATATGAGAATCATTAAAAGTGCAGTGGTGCCGTGTCCATTATGCATTCCTTTTCTAGCAGGATAAAACAGCCCTCAGATGTGGGAGCAGCACTTTGAAGTGTTGTCTCAGAAGCAGGCCAACTCTTATAGGAAGTCCCTGATGTTTAAAACATGCCGTGCAGAGGGACTAACAAAGGTGAGCAGTGTGGGCTCGCCCCAAGATAGCCGAAAATGGCCAGCCAGGAATTTGGGTAGATGAGGATAGATTGTACACACACTGGGCATCAAATAAACAAGACGCAGACAGGTACAGATACAGGTGGCTGGTGATGAAGCTGTGGGTGGGCAGACACACACCGTCACATACACACTCACACACACCCACACGAACACACATACAAAGTCAACAGATATGAATAACAACTTAGCATGTGTCATTAAGACTTTCCAAATGCAGCAAAATTGATTTCGACACAGTAACAAAAAATAACACTAACCCATCCAACTGACTGCTGATTTACTGACATTGACTGTTAATCTATTTGGTTATACTGAGAGCTCATATCCTGTTTGCGAGCTTTTAGTACCTAACAATATCAAGACAGGCATTTCCTAATGAAATCATCAGCTATGGACAGTGGGGCATGGTGTGTTTTAAACTATACTGTAACAACTTTACACGTCAGCTCACTGAGCATTCAGTGTCATGTAAAACTGAGCCATGGTAATTTGATTTGCCTTATTGCATTCACTACACTTAAGTTTAGTTGTGAAACATTTATTTTAAATATTTCAATGAATATAAGGCCCTAAATCAATGTAAGTACTATTAATCTTTGAACCAACAGTGAATTTAAACATAGAGGTACGTCACCAGGGACTACTCCGATGCTGATGCAGTGTATCTGCTAGTCTTATCACAAGTGGATTTTTTTGTTTTTCTTTGGAAATGATCAAGATAAATGCAAACCTTTCTAAAATATATTTACTTACTTATGCTGACCCTGTTGGGATTTTTTCATTTGATGAGTCAGTTTTCCTGCATCCAAGAAGTTCTTGGCTTCAGATTTAGCTGATTGTTTTGACTGTCTGAGGTTGGGACAGGGCCTGCAGGGATGACCAGCAGTGACCCTCTTCCATTTTGCTGTGTCCAGGGATTCTCCCAGAGATGTTCTGGGAAGCGCTTTACTGGCCTTTCTGTGTCACCTGGCAATGACTGGGACATGATCAACTGAGGTGTGTGTGTGTGTGTGTGTGTGTGTGTGTGCGCTGTAAGCACACACATGCACAGATACATTTGTGTGCCTTTCCCCGGTACAGAACGTGACTGCAGTTTGCTGGTGTAGTTAAAAGGCCTCGGAGGGGAAGTGAGTGTCATCGAGATAACCTGGTGGGAATGTGCTGAGCCGGGCTGGATGTTCTTCTGGCAGGAAAGTGTGGTGATCCAGAAGCAGGAACTCACATACTGTCA